>JAGFZM010000104.1:331038-403273 GCA_017657215.1 Limnothrissa miodon | reverse complement strand
ACTCACACACAATTCATAATATGTATGGCATAACACTGACTTTGTCTTTAATAAAAAGACTCCAGAACAATACCTGATCCAGACAGTTGAGCAGGTCACAGAGGCATGCCCATTGGAGGGCAGGGGTAGGGTAAAATGAATGAAAGCAGGCAGTAAAGGTGTTGTGGCACTCCTGCAGAACAGCTTCCAGTAGGATGAGAGGCTGGCTGAGGTAGCCCTGTGGGTCATTGTCTAGCTTGGTTAAGCAGTTGTCCATGCCCTCTGATAGGATCTTCTTCAGTAAGCTGCGGGTCTTACCCACACATTCTGCCAACTTGCTTGACTCTTCTACCACGGCCTTTGAAGTGGCTGCATGAAGTGAATGTTTAAGATTTTCATTTGTATAAAGGCAAGACAAAAAGCATTTAAAGTATTCAGATAAAAATTAACACCAGGTTCTTTTCACAATCCCATTACCTGTCTACACAGCTGTTTGTCTTGATATTAACCCAATGGAGCCAAGACTGTTTTCATTGTAATTCTGGTTAATTTCACTACCCTAGTCATCATAAGGCTCATCAACCCATGATTTATTCAGGATAGTTTAGCTATCCAACAGTGTTTACTTAAAGGTGGCTTATATATATATATGCACACACACACACACACACACACACACACACACATTTTTGCAGATCTCTCATCATTGGAAGCATGCCTTTTCACATTGCAATGAGTTTGCATGCTTTTTTAGAGGTAAAATTAATAACATCAGAATAAATATAACATCACAGTTGCAGACAGCCCAACAACTACAGCCTATATCATCAAAGAGTATGCCATACTGTATGTCAACATTTAACTCTATTGATTACGAGGCACTGGTGAAAACCGTCCAAGACCTCAGCTCTTCCACATGTGAACTGGACATTTTGCAGACCAGCTTCTTGAAATCTGTAGCACCAGATCTGCTCTAGATTATAAACTCTTCTTTGGAGAACGGCATTTTCCCCAGGTTACTAAAGCTAGCAGTTGTAAAACCAGTACTGAAAAAGAATAACCTGGATCACTCAGTTCTTAACAACTATAGGCCAATATCCAATCTGCCATTTGTTGGGAAGATCGTTGAAAAAAAAAGACTAACTGTGTTTTTGTCCTCAAATAATTGTTTTGATAAATTTCAGTCTGGCTTCACAGTACTTGGACTGCCCTTATTAAGGTTGTGAATGACATCCGTCTTAATACTGATGCAGGAAAAACATCTCTTCTGGTGATATGGATCTCAGTGCTGCCTTCGACACTGTTGATCATGGCATACTTCTACACTGGCTGGAACATTGGGTTGGGTTTACTGGTATAGTGATTAAGTGGCAAAAATCCTAATTAGAAGATAGATGCTTCCTTGTCGCCATAGGCACCCATCCTTCAACACCAATGCCCCTGACCTGTGGAGTCCCCCAGGGGTCTATACTTGGACCCTTACTATTCAACCTATATATGCTCCCACTTGGTCAGATTATCACTAACAACTCAATTTCTTACCATAGCTATGCTGACAACACCCAAATCTACATTGCACTGTCCCCTGATGACGATACTCCCCTTGAAGGCCTCTATCAGTGTATTGACCAGATAAACAACTGGATGTCCTTTAATTTTCTACAGTTAAAGAAAGACAAGACTGAGGTGATTATATTTGGAAACGAGAAAAGATCAAAGGTTGCCACAGCGCTTAACGTAAAGGGGTTCACAGCCAAAGATATTGTTAAAAACCTTGGAGTCATCATTGATAGTGACCTTAACTTCAGCTGAGAGACCTAATGTCGAGTAAGGACCTTGAAAAACTTATTCATGCCTTCATTTCAAGCAGAGCTGACTACTGCAATGGCCTCTTAACATGCCTACCCAAAAAGACCATTAAGCCCCCTCAACTCATACAAAATGCAGCTGCTAGGGTCCTTACAAGAACAAAAAGAACTGACCATATTACTCCAATTTTAAAATCCCTGCACTGGCTTCCTGTGAGTTTTAGAATTGATTTTAAAGCACTTTTTCAAAGCACAAGGTACTTTTATTTAAATCTATGAATGGCAAAGGACCTGTTTATATTTTAGACATGTGTCAGAAATTCACTCCACTGAGGTCTCCAAGATCTGTGGAAAAGAATTAGTTGATCAGACCCACTGTCAGAACAAAAAGTGGTTAAGCAGCTTTTTCCTACTATGCTGTGCAGCTATGGAACCAAGTTCTAGACAATATAAAAAAATGCACCTACTGTTGACAGTTTTAAATCCAGACTTAAGACCAAATTATTTTCTGACGCGTACTCCTAATGCCACCTGATTTTAATCATTTAATTATTTATCTGCTTGGTTTTATTATTAATTTTCTTTTAAGTTGTAGCGAACAGTTCTAAACCCATGTCAAGATAGGTCATCAGAAAAAAAAACACAACATAGGCTTTCTAACTCTCAAAAAACGCCCAAATCGAGTGTGTTCTGTTTTTGAAAACCATCCGACGTGAACAAGGAATTTCTCTTTACAACGCCATTGAGTTCATCTCGCAGTCAGTTAACAGCGTGTTCAAATCCAGTGGGGAGATGTAGTTGCCAGTTAAATCGATACAAAAAGGTGACTTTGCGGCCTGAATCAATGGAATATTCGGAAGAGAGAACTGGCAACCAGCAGTGGATTGTACCAATCGATTGGCTGTAACCCTGTGACCAAATGTTTTTTTAAAAAAAAATCTCCTCGGATCTGCACGATTCACATAAACGGCCCATATTGATTTCAAAACGGCAAGTTTCACCGAAAGGTGAGGGATTGGCATGCCTGAATATGTATTTTTTTTTTTGTAATGTTCACATCATGTTGTCCTTACTGTTTGTCAATGAAGTTATTACTTTACTCATACAGCACTTTGGTCAGCTTAATAAAACCTTTTTTATTCTTTTTCAGCAATGCCCTGATCATAACGGTCATTGACTAACCACTGACCAAATTGAAAATCTAAACAAAAAGAAACTAAACAAAAATTCTTTATAACAAGAACACTGTACAGAAAGCCTACATATCATCAGTTAAGGCCTTAAATCTGTCTATTGCCACAAGATGTTCTAATTTTATTAGTTTTTGCAGCTTCTTCCATTTAGTTTGTGCAAAATATTGAAATGCTATTTCACCAACCTCAGACTTTCTAGGGATATAAACCCCTAAGAGCATGTGTAATGAGGAATATGTTTAATCTTTAAACATGACGTGAGACAAGGTAGCAATGTCCCTTTTAAAGTCTTATAAATAAAAAAAACAATGGTGTCTCTCTCTCCTATTGATAGAGATCACCCCACATTCTGGTAAAGTTTACAATGGTGAGTTGTATCTATCTACTTATAATACATCGTAACGCACTGTGGTAAACCTTATCAAACAATGTGTTTATTAAGATAGCATATGTGTTTTAAAAGATAGCATTTTATCTAACCAAATACCAAGATATTTGTACTGAGAAACCTGGTTAAGTTGTGTCCCGCTCGTCCCAAGACTTGAGAGTTATATTTATAACATTTTACTTGAAGGAGCATGTGAATAGACATACAGTATCTTTACATGTTTTGGTTAAAGGTGTATCAAAATCATGATGGTTGGATACTGTATGAGAAATTTACCAAAATATATTATGCTTGAAAAATAATGTATTAATGAATATAGTGCACAGAGAAGATGGGGTGAGACATGATGAGACACAGAGCTTCAGTGCCCTGTTCTCTGTTGCTGTCTAGTGCTGCAGCTTGTTTGAAATTCAGAGCTAATCTAAGCTTCACTAATGTTTTGTGCTCATAATATATGTGGTGAGATTGGAATCCACTCTATTAGCACTTCCATACCTTGTGGCACATCCATCACTTATACTTTCAGTCTTAGTAAGTCATGATTCAACCATGTTCCTTAATACACACACTGTGTTTGATATTATATAACAAATAAGTAATAATGCACTGACTGCACTGATGCCCATCACATGTGTGTATTTGGTTGTGTGTAGTGTCACAGACCACAGACGATTTGGGCATATGGATATCAGCAATCTCAAAACAACACATATATTATGTTTCACACCTGATTGTGTTTGACAAAAAATGTTTGACAAAAAAATAAAAAATAAAAAATGTATCACATCAAAACATGGACAGCAGATAATGCTCTGTTAGACAAACATTTTATTTTTTTGGATCAAAAGAAACAAAGTACAAATAAGCCCAGTGTGCTGCTGAGTGAAAACAAACCCTTGCAGATCAAAAGAGTTTTTCCAGGCTAACTGGGATACTAGTAAAATTCAATGTAAAGCATAACATAATATAATGTAATACTGTACAGGATACATACCTGATATAGGGAATATCTCACAAATGTACACACGCAGCAAGCGGAGGCAGCAGGTCCCCACAAAGCGTAGGCGTTCCAGATCTAGCAGGGTGGCTGTGTATTGAAACCCCTTCAGTCCACGTAGTTCTTCCACACCCAGCACAAGCGTTGTCCAGCTCCAGTGCAAGATACTCAGCAAGGATTCAAAACACTCCTACAAAACACCACCACATGGAATGTTGGACACTCTACAAAGATGTTCCATTCCACCCCAAAAAACTCTATGCAGTGGACCCCCGGTCTCATCAACTGTGTGGTCTACAGTTACACCCACAGTCCATAGATGATATTATTATTATTATTATTATTATTATTATTATTATTATTATTTATTAACGTTTATTTTCTATAGAGGGACAGCGTACATTAATCCGCGCACACGAACACAAACAAAACTTACAACACGCACAAACACACATGCTCTCAAAAAATTTTAAACTAGTGCTGACAAATTTGGTTGGTATCAGATTAATTTTATTTTAAATTATCTATATGGAGAAGACTCTCTTATGAAAAATATCTTCAACCAGCACTGATGCATCAGAGAAATTATAATGCCATATGGAGTTTGCTAGGGACACATTTTTGTCCACACATGATATAACCACATTTCTTGACAATCTGATGAATGCCTTTTAGATGTGTTTGATTACAGTCCCTTTTGGTTCTTTACAAAATGGCGTAAAATGGCAAACTCATTATGTTTCACACAAGTCTTTTCAAGGAATGTGGGGAAAAGAAGTTGAGTTGATTGTATTTTATAGTTTTTTGGAATATATACCGAAATTGGAGCGCTGGATCTTATGCACCAAAACCTTTTATTCCATTTTATCCAGATAAAGCTACATCACCATGTTTCCCTGGTCTTTTAGTGTCCTTGGAAAAAAAACCCTCGGATCAAAAGACAGTGCTAATGCAACCCTAATAGTGGCCCTAGGACATCAGTTTGGTTAGTTCCTAAGGATAATGAACTTGTTCATAGGTGTGGTCATATCACTTACCACTGAAACAGTCCTCGCAAAAGATCGTTTCAAAATGTGGACCGGCTCACTGACTTGCTGCTTCCCTTTTGCTGTGTTGCCATCATTACATGGCAACCTGCAGTGAAAATGACAATTTTAGGTTAACTTCATGTTTTTTGGAGAGAAAAAAAATCACAATATTAAAAAAGGTTTGTTCTCACCTGTACAACAGTTGAGGTATTTGCCCTGCATTTACATCAGTTCCATTATTGGACTTCTTTGAGCTCTTGAACTGAAACATCACACTGCATTAAAAAAGAACATTTTCCATTAACTTCACCTTCACTCATGTTGTACGTTATGAGTTTATTTGTCACATGTGGTACATGCATGTAATGAAATTGCATAAATTAAGAGTATTATCTTTATGAAAGAGAAAAATAAACACAATGAAAAAAGCAAAATAAAAAAAGAGGCATTAGTCCATATGGATTCAGAATCCATGTTGCCATGAACTCAGATGTTTTGAGTCCAGCACTTTTGAGAGATCCTGTTTGTCTTCAAGTCAGAACCCACAAGTGCCATCAAGTATAGGGATTGACTATCATCTTATGCGCTTATCCGCTTATGGATATGGCACCACTTAGGATATCTATGTGTAGCAGTTACATATTTTGTTAATTATTTTCTTTAATTCTGTTGGTAAATGTATGTCAAATCTATGCACATTACCATTGATTTAATGCATAGAAAAACGATTCTAACATGAAATATTGTGTGCATTAGTGCTGCACAATGTTGTTAAAGAGGGGCTAAGCAACATTCTGTTTTTCTCTCTCACGGGCTCCCTCTAAAGGCCGCTGTATTGCATTGTATTGCACTGCATTCTATTGGAGGCGGTCCGCTGAACATTGCAAGTGCTGTAGCTACCGCTATAGGCCACGGTGGCGCATTCTACACCGTTCGTTCGCCGTGTAGTGACTCATTTTAGCATCCTAAACAATATGTTTAGGAATTAGGGTGACCAGACGTCCTGAAAAATTTGAGACAATCACAAAATCTAAGCTGCTGTCCTGAATCCCATATCTGGCCCTAAATGTCCCGAAAATTACACACAAATAGAATACTGAGTTATTTAAAACTGTTTGTAGAGAGGTTGAGTTGACTGCATGCAACCCCTGAATTCTGCTGTGAAGCTGCATGCAGCTAGCCTCGCCCTTGTCAGCCCCGCCCTGTCCTTTCATTTCATTTCCGCTGCATTGACAATCGTTCTCTCATTAGATATTTGGTTTCTGCTGAAGTTTAAACTGATTGGATCTACCTTTACCCAACTGCTAACGACTGATCGTGACGTATGCAACGCGACGGCTTGTGAAGGATGATAGCTTCCCTACCATTTAGCCTAGCCACTTCCTTGGAAACTAACGGAGTAAGCTGGAAAATCAAACTTTTCCCGAACCCTCTGGGTAGTAGGGCCACGACATCTTTTCCGCAGATAAAATTAAATAAAGATTGTTCTTGTTCAGACTTCAGTTCCTGTATGTTCCGAAGCGTTCCCACAACGGACTGAATAGCCTCCTGTTTGCTGCCGCCATTGTTACTGTGCACACTGCGCAGCCAGACAACGTTGCGCACAAAACCGAGTCATTGCTCACTAGAACACTCCCACTTATCGCTGATTGGGCCGGCAGAATGCTGACCTGGAAAGAACGATTGTCAATGCAGCGGTCCCAGACCCTCTGGACAAAATGAAATGAAAGGACAGGGCGGGGCTGGCGAGGGCGAGGCTAGCATGCAGACCCTGCTACAATGTATCTGTTTGTTTTTACGTTCTACAATTGAGCGTATAATGCCCTGAAAATAAGCTAAACTTTCATTCATTCAGAACTGGGAAGAGTGGGTGGGGAGATGCCCGTGGAATAAAAACTTCCCGTATTTCAGCCACTCATCTGGTCACCCTAGTAGGAATCTGTCTGTGTGTGCACGTGCTTACTGTAACTGCCCCGTTATCGAAAAATGCTTTAGCACTTTGCCTTTACTAAGCCACCTGACGTTATTGTGCAGACGTAAATCATCAAATTCATTAATCTCTGAAAGGAATGTACACAGCAAGTGATGCTATAAACCAGCAATAATTTCAGTTAGTCTTTCAGCAGTAGAATCAGGGCGGCCTTTTCGAGTTCTCTTAAACAGACTTCATTCATGCACTCTTATACAATTTCTGCATCAGAGAACATTTTTTTTGCTTGCCTAAGACCTATGCCACCTGCAATGTGGCTTCAGTTAAAAGCTGCTGTTTTCTGGGGTAATTTTGCTCAAAGTGACCATGCTTTGTTCCATAATGGCGTTTCACGTTTCAGGTGCATTTCCACTATCGAACCTTCATGGTAGTTTTACCGGAACTACGCGGTATGCACATTTTCACTGACCGGGTCGGCCGAAGGAAGTTATTCAGGGTCATTTCAGGGACCAAACGAGTACCTGCTTTGAGGATGTACATGAAGACCGACAGCTGTTTGATCAGAGGACCAGGTGATATATTTTTGGAGCTGAATCCAAAAATCCAATATGGCAGTGCTAACATTACAATTGCTATTTCTGTGTTTAACAAAAAACAATTGCATTTGTGTAAAACAAGATGAAAAATGTTAAATGTTAAATTTGGTTTTGCAACCAGAAAATACATCTGTGATGATATATAATGTGTCTACCAGCCACCCAATAGCTGTGAGTGATGACGTCTTAGTAAAAGGTATCAATAGGCTGTTTTGTGGTGGAAACACCACGGCTGAGAGGACCAAACCAGTGATTTACCCCGTCACTCTTCCCCTCTCAGAATTGTTCCACAACTCATGTAGTGGAATAGCAGCTTTACACAAGAGCAACTGTTTCATAACAGATTTGACATATTGGCTTTGTGCTCCCTGCAGCAGCAAAAATGTATATTTGTCAGTGCACTCTGTTTTAAATTCACAATTTTTAGAATCCACCTTTTGCTTTTTGTCAAGTTTGTCAGGCCATGATTTTTGCTTAATAAAGAAACAGATACTGTTAGCCAATCACTGACTAGTAGGCAAGCTATGATGAGCTCTGTGACCTAGAACAGATCGCTAGATTTTTGTTTTGGTCTGGATGTCATTGCGTTTGGGTCCACATCCAGACCGGTGTCCGCTAATTGAGTACCCTGCTAAAGCTTAAATTTCTGTCATTCATATCTAATTGTTATTAAATAAATGTATTACTGAATAATTATTATTAATTGATATCACTTAAGTAATGAAAGAGCAAAGTTAACTCGGTAAGGGGAATGAGAAAGAAAACCTGTCTTTGCAATCTGCGTGTGTTTAACTGACCTATTCTGTGTTCAGTAAACACAACTGCAGATACCCTGTTATACAGTAAGTCTGTGTACACTGTAGTAGAAAAAAATGAACACTCACTACCACACAATACTGTAAATTGCCGTGTTTGAAAAGTTGTTAAGGAAAATTCTGGAGCCATTATCCTTTTTTATTGTGGACTTGCCCTAATGGCAAGGCCACTACTGTTCTTCTTAAGTTTATTATTATTCTTCCGACCAGATTTTTGCCGGACTACTCCTCCTAGGGCTTTCGAGATCTAAAACGTCCGGCATGATCTTGATTGGTGTGCTTTCATTCAGATTTTTGATATCTCTTGTCGTTTTTCCGTTATTCCGTTGTTTCTTGTCATTTTTTCCCATTCAAATGTTAACATTTTCTTGGAGCTAAAGACCCCGTTCCAAATCTAAAATGTCCGACCTGATCTCGATCGGTGTGCTCACATTTATCTTATTTGTATCTCTTGTCGTTCGTCTGTTATTCGTGTTTTTCTTGTCGTCAAATGAATGGGAGAAATGTGTGTGTGTGTGTCACATAATCATTGTCCGTTGTTACCCTAGCAACTGCTAACTGCAAGTTAGCTACTTAGCATTTTTAACATATCTAGCATCATTAGCATTGTTAGCATTTTAGCTTATATACTAATTCATATCAGCTAAGTTCACTGAGCACCACTGTTAGCATTATTAGCATTATTAGCATAGAAGCAAAAAAAATGGGTGTCGCGGTGACAAGTCTACCCCGCGGTTTCTGCCGGGAAAATGCAGTCTAGTTATCAATATTCTTTTTATTTTAGGTTGGCAAATGCTGTCAATAAATGAGATTTTTTTAACCAGACATCTGTGACTTATGAAATCTACATATGTAAAAAAAGAAAACTGAACTTTACACCACTCAAATAATGTAATGTGTAATAAGGTGAAGCCAACAAACTGAACACACTACTGATCAACCGATCCTTACACTCAGAGACATTAAAAACGCACCGAGCCACATCAACCCACATAAGGTCACTGGCCTGTGCATCAACCTGTCCCTGTCCCAGGCAACATTCAGAAACACCTACATAGTGCCACCTCTGAAACACTTCTTTCAAGGTGTTAAGCAACATCAATCATTTGTTAGCCAAGCATTTACAAATGTCTTGCTCATGATGAATTATTCTTGCATTTGTTCTCGATATGATCTTCATAAAGACTTAGTAGATCTTGACTTCAACTTAATGTCTGTATTACAAGTCAGTAATACACACATTAATTAGGTATGTATTACTAACATCTGAAACTTAACATTAATTGCTACCATATATTTAAATATAACATGCAAGTTGCATTTTAATAAGCAGTTGGCAGTGCAAATATCCACTCTTAAGACCAATTTAATCTCTTGCAAAATCAAGCCGTGAGACATATGTAAGATAATAATCTATGCTTTGGAGTTGGTTTGATGTCATCAGGTCACATAGTTTAGGAGCATAATGGATTTATATGTATTGATATGATATAAAAAAAAAAGAACAATAATTTAGCTAAATCAAGATTTGTGACATATGTAGGACAATAATCTCTATGCTGTGTAGTTGGTTTGATGTCATCAGATCACATAATGAAGGAGCATAATGTATTAATATGGGTTTTTATAGTATTTCTAATATACAAAAAATGTATAAATTATAATTTTGCAAAATCAAGCCTTGTGACATATGTGGGACAATAATCAAAATTCTGTAGAGTTAGTTTGATGTCATCAGGTAACATAGTTCAGGAACGTAAAGGATTTGTATTTTGAATGTTAAATGAATGTCCAAAATAAAAACAACTTAACCACGATAACAAACCCAGGTAAAGAAATGCTCATTTTCAATTTTCAGTTCCTATAGACATGAAAACATCTAACTGTGAAAAATCATATAGGCTACAAGTCTTTTTTCAATTGCCATGTAACATTCAAAATAAAATAATGGACGAACGAAAACGTACACATACCCCCATCTATCTATCCTGGCCTGTGTTATTTTTCTTTTCCCTGCCTCTGTGAAAGGAGAAGCTACCGGTAGACTGCAATGACAACTGCCAGCATCTGAGCCAGCCAGACTCTGCCTCTCTCATCATTGTCATCTAAATGCAATACACAGTAATAGCAGTTTTTTTTCAATACGGCAAATTGCGCTAACATAATATGCAATGTTAGTTGATTAATTGCTTGCCGTATGAACATGAGAGAACGTGCAAACATTAGCACTATTGCTGGGTTGAGATTCACTAGTCCAGGCATGGGCAAACTAAGGCCCGGGGGCCATATACGGCCCGTTTGTCTTTTTAATCTGGCCCGCCAAACCTTTCAAAATTATATTAAATAATATTATTAAACCTTTATTTAGTATTTTCCCTGCAATGTCTGCAAACTGCTGTTAATAAATGCATTGTTTTTTTGTTTTTTTTAAAGCCCTGCATATCCATGCTTTACTAACTATTTAAGGCCAAAACTGTGAAATATAATGGACTTTACATGTCATTTATATTACAAACACTATATCTGTCTGCTCCTGACACTGCCCCTTAATCAAATGTTATAACCCATTGTGGCCCACGACTCAAAAGGTTTGCCCACCCCTGCACTAGTCCGAAGCGGATCAAAAACGCAACATTCATTTAAAGTATAACCAAAGTATAACTAAACTTTTGAGTGTTTGTGCTGCTTAAGCACCATGTTTCCTTTTGAGTAAATGATTCATATACCTACTGATGCTTCTTCTTAATGATTCACATATCTTTCTTTTTATACTGAACAAAAAAAAAAAAAAAAACACTCCCATTTGCTCCCATTTTCATGATCTGAACTCAAAGATCTGAAACATTTTTTTAAATAGGTAAAAGACCCATTACTCTCAATTTACTCACAAATCTGTCTAATTTTCTGTCAGTAAGTACTTCTCCTTTGCCAAGATCATCCATCTGACCTTCCATGTGTGGCATATCAAGGTTCTGATTAGACATCATGAATATTGCACAGGTGTGCACACAATAAAAGGCCACACTGAAATGTGCACAGTTTTGTCCTACTGGGGAGGATGCCACCATTTGCCTTATCTGCCTTTGCCTTAAAGGTAAAAAGAAACTAAAATTTCATTCCTAATCCCGCTATATTATTAAAAGTTGTGTTTTGGAATCTTTGTGGAGAGTAGGGCTGGGCAATAAAACAATAACAATATGTTTCGCTATAGACACGTGATCAATATCAATTAAAACAAACAAACAAAAAAAACACACTCGTTACAGTCAATGGGCTCTATCAAGTCTAAAGACTTCCTCAGCCCCTGCACTAGCCTACGGTATGTAAAAAAAACACACGAAAAATAGAAATAATCTTATTGGACATGAACTGAACAAACAATCAGTCTATTCTTAAACTATTTTATTCTCTCTCAGTCTACCTCAGTTTTATTTATGCTTACAAAACCCTGTACATATTGAAGAAACACTCGTGAATTTCCTAGCACTAAACTTGCACAAAATTCTAAGGTTTCTGTTGATATTCTGTTTAATATTTCTTTATTAAGCATTTTTTACATGTTCTTTTATTTTGCACCTTAAATGCTTTAGACTTATGTTTACAAAATTTTAATTATTTGAGTTTTCCATGGTTGTTGACATTTGTCTTAATAACTGAGGGGATTATGATTAGAGGAAGGTAAAGTTTATAATAAAAACGTTTAAATGTAATATATTTTTCTCCTGGTCCTTATTATAAATGGGTCATTAAAAATACCAATAATTATCGATATCGACTGATATGAAACACTGATATTGTGATACAGTTTTCAACCATATCGCCCAGCCCTATGGGAGAGACAAAAGATTCCAAACCTGAGCACATTACGATTCCTAACTGTCCAACCACTTCAATTGAATTGGAGTCTTCTATGTCATGCTATGACCATTAGTCTAGGTAATTAACATGACCACTGTCACAAATGTAAAAGCCTCAAAAGCGCAGTCACGCACCACTGTCAGTCTGAATAAACATACCGTATTTCCTGCTATTGGGCCGCGCTCTTTAATTACGGTAGGCTACATGAAGGCTATGATTTTTTTTTTTTTACTGCAACAATTAAATAACGCTATACGTTTTGAATCACTTGGTACCTGCTCTCTGGTCGGAACTGCGTGAACGCTGACCCTCTTTTAAGTAAATAATGTGCCCTCAATTTCATCAAGTTTCAGCGACAGGTACTGTAAATGACTATCGAATCATATCCAGGATAGCCTAATATCAAACATAGTTTCTGCTAATGTTTTCTGTGTCGTCTCTGTTGACTAATGTTAATGATACCAAACTCGCCAACAGCAGTGTCTGCATACTGCAAAACACGTAAAAAAAATAGCACCTTTTAAGGTCACAGTTATAGCTTGTAAATCACAATTTAAATTTAAATATTGGATAGGCTAATTTCTTTCTTCTGGGATATACATTGTATGCATTTGCCAAATGTCTTCTTTTTTTTTTTTTGGCCCGGCCTGGTTATTAATTAAATTCAGCCATAATTTAAGGAAATAGCCTACGGTACATTAAATGTCTGTCTTGGGTCTCTATTACTATTTTTTTTTTCTGTATTCAATATATTCCTTTAAATATGTTGCCTAGTTTTACTCAAGGACAGTATTTGGAGGGCTTACTGCCATGATTTCCCTCTCCTCTCCATGCTGTATCCAGCGTTTCGAGAGAGCTCAGTTCGGCAGGTCGCTGCGTCGAAATAGGCTTAAGCGCGGTACAGTGGATTCCATGAGGATCTCCTGATGGGTTCGGTGGGAGCGGGTTTAAAAAAAATCACAACCCGCGCAACACTACAAACTACCTCCTTAAATAACTGGCTATTGCCTACAGTAAATTGCTGGCTATACAGTTCAAAATCTTCAAATCTGACAATATGAATACCACTGAAACCCTAAACAAAAGAGTAATGATAAAAGTTTTCCTCTTTTAAAAGTCATTTTTGATACAGCCCCTTCCAAAAAATGTGAATATCGTTTCATAGATTATAGATTAGAAGTGTTTAGTACATAATTTGAGCTTCCTAAGAAGTAAATCAACTTTTCCATGAGATTCAAATTTTTTGGAAAGAGTTTGTACAAAAAGCACATAACAATGCTTTGAATGTTTAAAGGGTGCATTTACCTGTCATCAGTAGTTATAGCAGCCTGGCCATGTGAGCCACAGTCACTACTTGGGCCAGACACACGAGCCCAGGAAACATACCACCACCCTTGCTGCAGCAGAACTGGCTCATCAAACATCATGGCATATTTTTCCCTGGTGAAATCCAGAGAGGAATAGATTGCTAATGCTTTGCCACTAAGGAACTGTCTTTCAATTGAGATAGCAAATATCTCTTCTGTACCAATAAAATTAATCAAAAACATAAGCAAGGTAACCACTTACCTGGCAGCACAGTCATAGCCTAGTACATCCGTTTCAGCTAATAGATCACCATCTGTCTCATGATCACCCCCATCTGGGCCAAGCTCAAACAGCTGCAACATATCAGATATAATACAAAATATCAGACAAAATATCATCAATGAACAGGCAAATAATCGCAAGTTGTTTTACGGTACGCAGCTTTTATAGAGCAGTAAGGAAATAGACTACTTCTTTTTTGCACATTGCAAACATGTCTTGAATCTACAGTAGGTTAGTTGATTTGATTACAGACAGACAAGGCAGAAATGCCCTTTGCCCAAACATACATGCACATGAGTGAAATTCATCTACTGACTAAAGTATGTCCAACAGGTTATGTCCACACTCATTCAATGCCGCCAACTTTACTGCAATGTGAAGGTGAGACTATCACACACACACACCTTCACAATGGATTTGCTTTCTTTACGTCTTCAACAATGTAAGGATTGAAATGACAATGGTGTCCATTACAAGGAGTACATGAGTACAGATTCATGCATTTGTGAACACTACATAACTACTAATTGTGGTCATTGTGTCAAACACAAAGGAGAAAAAAAGAATGTTTCCATGGGAAACAAGAACATTTCCAAATAAGTCTAACATTTCAAGCGGTAGTATACTGCTATATACTCATACTGCTGTCTCTTAACAAGAGCTGTAGCCAAGGCTACTGAACTGGAAAATTTGCAAAGTGGAAGTTGAGACAACTTATTGAAACAACTCCGGTACAAAAAGAATTATCATGATATTGACATATCATGCAATTGACCTCTGGCTAAGCCCCGCCCTAGAATGTTCATTTACCTATCACAGCACAGCCCAGAATGAGCATCAACAGAGGTCCGACAGTTTTTGACAGTGCTCCATTAATTTTAACGCAGGCGTCCCATATTTTCAGGCTTGGCAGGCTGTTACCCTTACAGTTTGATCACAAATATGGTTAAACGCTGTGCCTGGGGAATTTGTAATACTGATAAGCGTTTCCCAGAGAGGTTGGAGGGGGGTGTCTGGTTTTGTAAAGGGAAAAAACGAAGTCCAATCCTAAGAAGTGTTGTGTATGGATTAAGCTGTGTGGACGTTACCTAGCATACCGATACTTGTTGATACGCTAGCATACACTGCTAATAAACACAACCAACCACACACACGGCTAATAAACACAACCAACGCGCCAAACGTCGCTTGTAACATTTGCTTGTAATAACGATGATAAATGTGATTACAGTGTTTAATGTGATTACTCCTTGATATTGTCAGTCTTGATGAGCAGTCTATGTGGTGGTTCCGTTTTTGCTTGAGATTGGTAAGATTTGGCTTGTATTTGAATTACTTGTTGGTTCCTTTTAACCTGGATGTCGTGTATATAACCTTCAAAGGCATATTGCAACCCTTTTTGCTTAGTTCTGATTAACATGTTATTTGCTACCTCATGAAATTTTGTCAGTCAGTCGTCAGTTCGTCCTGTTACACCATAAGCCATCGTGTGTGGAGAGCCCAGAAGTTCATTTGTTTGGGCTTAGCCAAAGGTCAATTGCGTGACTCATAAATTTCATGACTGAAACGGCCATTACCAACTAGCACAATATGTAGATTAAAAAATACTGGAAGTCTGTACCGACCTGTAAATTGAATTTACTGTAACGTTCAATAAAGGTCAGACAAATCAAAATAAGTAAATAACATCCTACACTGGCAAACAAAACTATAAAATTCTACAATTATAGACTGACCTTGATTTTAGCAGTATATTCTCCACGGCCACCAAACAAGCCAAGCCCACCAAGTAGGATGTCAGTGTCAGCACAGAATCGGATGGCTTCCACTGAATGAGCCGAATATCCCCAGCCTCCTCCATGACCTGTGCAAAGTCATCCATCACATGATCTGTTAATCATATTAAACGACACTACTATATGTTTGAACACTGTATTCTAAACCGTAATTTTGATCAATGCCTGATCAAGATTTTTTTTATTTTGATTGAGACTACTACATTTGTTGCCATAGCACACCGTCTTTCAATAAATTGCATTAAGCATCTATGATGCATTAAGCATTCACCTCCATGATTGCCTGACACCACTAATAGTTGAATAGGTTAAATGGTTGAATAGTTTAAATAGTTGAATTGTTTTAATAATTTTAAATAGCAATTATGTTAAAAATGCTATTAATACTAATAATGCGCCAATAACAGTGCTAACAATTGTGCTAACAAGCTATATACGATAACAGTGTTGCTCAGCGAACTATTTCCGGGGCGCTGCTCTGCCAGCTACCTGGGCTTGTTTTGTTTGTTTCTTGTGTGCGTGATTGTTACATGTAGCGTGCAGCTGTTCTGCAAAACTAATCCACTATGAATATCTCGTCCTAATTACCACTGGATTTTGGATTCCCTGCCAAGCCTATTTGGGAGGCATGGAGCCCCAACCACCTGTTTCCTACACCCGAGACGCGCTGCTGTCACTCTGATTAGTTGGATTTTATCAGTCTCTCTATGAAAAGTCAGTGCTTAGGGAGGCACTGAAAATTTTAGATGACCCCACACACATCCTGCATCAGGAATTTTCACTGCTACCCTCGGGTAGACGCTACAAACTGCAGGTTAAATAGATACAAAAACTCCTTTATACCCACAGCTATAAAAATGCTTAACAATTCTAAACAATAGATAGCAGGCAACCTGCACAGGTGTGACTTAGCGGTCTGTTGGTGTAATTGGAATGTTGTGTTGCTGAATGTTTTACTGTTGGATTTGTAGTTATTTGTTTATGTATGTATGCATGTGTGGATGAATTGCTTATACCTACGATGCAGTGATTGTGAAGCCCAATACAAATGTCCCCTTGGGGACAATAAAGTATACTTTACTTTACTTTACTTATAAGCAATGATAATAATGTTAACTATGCTAACAAGGCTAACAATATTAACAGTGTTGCTCAGCAAACTCAGCTGATGTTTATTTGCATATATGCTAAAATGTTAAAGGAATAGGCCACCCCAAAACGTAATATAGTCCCAAGACTTTGTCACAACGAAATTAGGAAAAATCTCGAGTTCATTTATGACTATTTTGAGAAGACTGGCTAATTGGCAAGTCCCAATTACAGCGCACTATGCTAAGCTAAGCTAACGCTGCGCTTCTGGATACAAGACATCCACGGGGCTGAATGAAAAACACAACTTTTGCTCACTTATCCAACTCAGGGGAATATGGTAAGAGACAATTTCGTTTTAGGGTGGCCTATTCCTTTAACAATGCTAACTATGCTGATGATTCTAACAGTGTTGCTTAGTGAACTTTGCGGATGTTAATTAGTATATATGCTAATAATGTTAACATGCTAACATTGCTAAGTAGCTAGCTAGCAGTTAGCAGTTGCTAGGTTACAAGGGTTAGGAATAATGAGTCACAGTAGTGAGTGGTAGCATTATATGGTAGTATTATAATTTAAAGGTATCATATCACGTGTTTTTTGACTATCAGAAATTGTTCTTTGAGGCTAAATAATAGCGTATGCAAATGTGTCCGTCTTAAAGTGACCCAGGAGCACTGCTAAAGAATTTCATTCAGTTTCATTTAAAAGGTTTAGAACAAAACGATTCGTATTTCCCGCCCCGTATTTGGATACCTTAAGCGACATAAATTAAACAATAACAAGGTAAATGCTGTTTTGCATTCTGTGGGCCCTTTAAAACATTTCAATAGTGCATTATTATCAACATGCACACACGATGGAGCTCGTGCCAAGCGCTAAACTCGTGCATGAGCCGAGTTTTGGTCACCCACCAATCAGCATTCGGAAAATGGTACTGAATTCGATGTGATTTACCCCGCCCATTTCCATGTATTTCTATGGCCAAGTAGCCAATTATCTGTGTAACATCTCACCTCATAGTTTAAAAAGTTAGTTAGTTTAACTTTTTAAAAATAGTTTAAAAAGTATAAAAGTTAGAAAAGTTATAGCACACATGCCATCAAAGACAGCTTCGAAACTCATTTTGAACAAAGTTTGTAATGCTATTACTTTCAAAGCGGTTAACAACACTGTAGTCTTCCTTGGAATAGACCTTCATCACAGACTGAGTTTCCTCCTCAGAACAGGACACACCGATCTTTAGTTCTTGCATGGCAGCCAATGTGTCAAGACACCCTGTAAAGACATTTTCATAAGAATATAAATTACAGGGCAATAAAAAAAACAAAGACCAAATTTCCAATAATGGATTAGAATCACATCTAAAATAAAAAACATTTTATCAAAATCTGCATTTAAAGAATCTTGAACTATGCTTACTTCAGGAAACTGATCTTCTAGGGTTTGTATAAAAATAGCGGTAAGAACAAAAATGATTTGTACTGACAAAAATAATACTATTAATTCATTACCTTAAAATAACTCTTCCCCAAGACGTAATATTATTGTTTTTATTTATTTAAATTTTTATTTTATTTATTTATACCCAAAATGTGCAGGGCCGCATGGGAGCGGGTAGTTGCAGCATGTGGTCCTGAGGGCAACGCTAACTCAGGGCTGAGAATACTACAGCGACCTTGGATGTCTGAAGTTGCAGGCATACGTGCATCAGCAATGACTGCATTATAGCACCATATCTCACATGTATGAGGCAGAAACCTGAGAGAAGAGATGACAGATATAACCATAGGTATTATATTAAATGAACCTAACACCACTGAACTTATTGACTATAGTCATAATCCATTAAACATATTGAGCTGACCTTTGTAACAAATTGTCATACAGCATCTTTTTATTTTATCCTAACAGCTTTTCACATGACTGACCTCCAGAGGACATCATAGACTGGATCTAAGCACAGCCCAAATCCCTGCAGGTCCTCTTGCTCTGAATCATTAAAGGTTCTGCAACTGCCATCCACTTTGTTGATCAATAGGCATTTAAAAGGAGGTGGTTCTGATGCTGCTGTAGGTACAAGACCTATAGAGAATCGAAAATGCATTTTTTAATAGCAATGATTAGGAGTCACAAAGAGAAACACAAACAGTCAAGGGCTCTCAAGAGTTTTTCCACCATACATTACAGTTATCATTATTACCCTTTTAGAAAATCATCATGTCATGGAGTTATGGTAATCAGAAGGTAAACTGCTAAAGTAACTATATGCCAAAAAAAAGGTTTTTTTTTTTTTTTTCTTTAAAACTGTTTAAGGCAAAGGATACCACTGGTGGGAGTCATAGTTGCAGATGACAATTTTTATTTAAAGTTGTTTAGTAGTTGAATTAAAAAAAAAAAAACAACATCGGAAAATGAACATGTCCTGCAGCTGGCCTGGACACCTGTCACAGGATTCGAATTACTTAATGGCCCTATTGTGACATTGATTGCTAGGTTTGTCATGTTGGTTAGCTATGTTGGTTGGTTGGCTATTTTAGCGTCTAGGTTGTGCGTGTCTTTCATTTTAATCCATTTGACCCTACAACTTACTGTGATTTTATATATCAAAATATCGACGACTCACATGCATGCATAATTTAAAACATCTTCAAAACATTCACTAGGTGAAAAATGAGTTAAGATCATGTCTGAGACCTTTCTAGTATTTTATATTGATATTTTTTTCCAGCATGTAGAGTGTGGTCCACACAGATGAAAAGCTACTCCATGGTAAGACTCAAATGGTTTATATACCCAGACAGTTTACATAGCCTGGTGTTTCACTATCCCACAACAACAGTAAAGAAAATATTTGTTATGTTTCCTCTGGTGTTTCATTAATTAATTAGAGGGACATTACACATGAATATGTAAACATATGCATTACCAATAATATGTTTGCTGGCAAAGACCTCAGAGGTGGCAAGTACATGAGAATTAATGAGTGCTTCATCAATTCTGAGGAATGTCTGATCTCCACTGGCCCCTATCCATGTTGCTTTACGGCCATACTTGGCCCCAATGTTGGGCATAGGGGAAGGCTTAGCATTCCAGTACGGCATGTCCAAAATGGGCCGGCCAAGTTGTCCTTTCTGTGAAGAAAGAATTTTAAACTTCTTAAAACCTATGACAAAATATTATGTAAAAGAAAATTAAATGAACTGCATGTAAGGACCTGGAAAACTGTTTGACTAGACAAACAAGGTGACATATAACATTCTAACACACTGAGATGAGTAAATAGAATGTGAAAACTCAACAGAATTTTTTTTTTTTAAGATACTGTACCGAGAAACTTCCGAATGTGAAGACTTGTCCATCTGTGAGTAATACAGCTGTGTGATTGCTGCCTGCTGTCACTTGTACACTAGTACCCGGCAAAGCTTGTACTAGTGTAGGAGACCCTCTGAATAAGAATAAGATCACAGAAAAGATCAATAAAAAAACTTGTATACCAAATCACATACAGGTGCACAAATCAACATCAGTTACCATTAAAAAAAATCTTATAGTAGTGGGCTGTTTTGATATTTTTTAAAATATCGCCATTAATCTATTCTCTAGGTTGGGTTGGGAACTGGGTCTATAGGCTACTACACAATCTATGATGATTTCCACTGATATTTTAGTGCAGATGTATGCCTAGCCATATTTGCGCTCATGTCAGTCGGAAATAGCTTTAACAAACATTGCAGCATTACGATGTTAATAGGTTTCTATTAAACCATTGCAAAACTCTGCAAAACCTTAGAACTTGTTCCGGTGAATTTTGACATGAACCATTTCAGTTTTATAATACACTACAAAACGGTTTACACCTAGACAAAATCTCACAAATCCGATGTGGTGGTTTTGAGATACTGTACGTTATCTGTAGAAAGCCATTCATTTGCATTGTTTCAGTGTTTGTAATCCTCTTTTCTTGACTTTAAAAGATGTGACTGTCAAAAATTGACCTTGAAAATACACTTATGACCACATACACAAACACAATTGAACAAAATTACATGAATGAGCCAAATGAGCAGAAAAAGACAGTAAATGAAATTTAGCCTAAAGTTTGTTGTTTATGAGGCTGTTACAGGTAAAATGGCCATGAAATGGTGCCATTAACATGAACAAAATGACACTGCGTGACACTGTGCGTGATGGCAAATGGTTTATTCTAATGGAATTAGCCTTTGGCTTGAGACTTAGGCTACTTTTAGTCATTATTTCGGTAGCAGATTCATTCTGAATGCTTTGAGCAGAATTTAAATTAGCCATTTAAATCTAGATTCATTTCAAGATTACAGTGAGATTAATCTAGCCTGATATGATCAGCAGCTTTCACTTTGTTTCACTTCGTGTAAAGCGTCTGAGAACCAGCCATAGGCATTCGTTTTCATGACGGTGGGCGGGATACTTTCTGCTTCAACCAATGGCTACTGCTTGGTCGTGACGTATGCTATTTCAGATTGGGCGCTAGAGTTCAACGTCATCGCCATTAGCCCCCGATCTGTTCGCTGATTCGCCGACACGATTTCTTGTCGGAGAAAACCAAAGCTTATCGTTAGTTCCCTGACTAGTATGTAGGTTAATGAAATTAACCGTTTCCACTAGACGGCGTTAGCCTGGCTAACATTAATCTAGATTAAATAATAAATAATCTATCCCCACCACAAATTGCTTAATAGTTTGATGTGGAGTTTGAGGTAGATGCTTGCATAAAGACGGTAGCTAAATTGAAAAAAAATATATGTACTGACAGAATATTTTGTATATTTTCATATTGTATTCATACAACCCTGATCCCAAAAAAGTTGGGACAATGTACAAATTGTGGGGAAAAAAAACTGAATGAAATGATGTGGAAGACAAAACCAAGACCACAGAACAGTTTCCACTTTAAATGACCAATGACCACAGACCATTTTAAATGAGCCCTGGCCCAGAGAAAACAAATAACAAATAACATAAATGTTGTAAGAGCTATGTTACGCAATTTGAACGAAGTTTTTACATTACGTGGTTTAAACTGAATTAAGTGTGGTTAAAAGAAGAATAAGAACTGTTGCATTTCCTTGGCAAAGACTGATTAACTCTGCTTACTCAAACTTCCATACACCGTAATGCCAAGTGTCACATAATACTCCAAACAAATGTGTGCCAAAACACCCTTTCAGGCAACACTTTATTTTAAGGGGACACTGGACAACTATTACTGGCACACTGCAAAGTAGTGAAAAGAATGCAGTGTGCAACAAAAATTATTTTACCAGTACGTAAAAATCGCCAGCATGTAGGCAATGCTCACTTCTCAGATACTGTATCCCACAACGCATAGCGGTTATTTGCAGCTTTGGAAAAGTTTTCAACAATGGCGGACCGAAATCTCAGAACGACGAAACAGTCAGAGTAGAATAGTATAATTATGAGTATTGGTATGGGAAATTTAGCGGCTTTTGTTACCACAGACGTTTTTGTGCTTTACAGTTATATAAATGTATTTGGAAGTGAATAAATTAACAAATGCTAACATAAGCTGACTAGTGCCCAATAGAAATTAATGGTAGAAACCAGACAGCTAGTAAGGTTGCTGACGTGTTTTGTCAGTGGCAGGACTCCATTAATAAGTAATTTCCATAACGGAATAAATGGAACGTCCCTGTTGCCTGATTTTGTGCCATAATATATTTCAATAGGTATTAATCCTGTTTAGATCTGTATAACATTGATCAAATAACATTGAAGGACTGTCGTCAGGCTGTTGCAGCCTACCACATAATTTCTATTCCTGCCAGTAGGTGGCGGTATGAGCAAGAGGCATAAAATCTGAGGAAGAAAAATACAGAAGTAGTGGCTCAGTACATAGTAGTGCCGTCTAAAGATCTACACTACGTACTTGGGGGGACGAGTAGTGCACTACTCGTCCCCCCAAGTACAGTGGTATAACTGGTGTAACAACATGTTATATCATGTACTAGTGTTATGCTTAAATTATGTATTTTTGTGAACCTACACACCATTGTTACAGCTTCAGTGTCCTAAGTAAGATCAACGCAAAAAGGTTTAATTTTAAGTTCCTACGCTAAATGATTCAGACCTTTTTATGCACCCTAAATAAATTATTACCTTGAGTTCACATCTCCATGTCCAAGCTGTCCATGCTGTCCATAGCCAAATGTGTAGACATCCCCATTGTCCATTAGAACCACTGAAAAAAATTGATACAGTTACGGTTGGTACATGTAGGCTAATTCACACTAATTAAAAACAGTTACCAGTTATGTAAAATATGTTTGTTCCTCCGAATGATCGAATCAACAATAACATAGGCTACTTCATGTGATTGACTATAGGCCTAGTAAGTCGCAAGTTGTTTTCAAACATTTCTAACATTTATAACTTCTTATCTACTGTATTTCCTTCAATTTGGGCCAGGACCTAATTAATAACCAGGCCTGGTTTAGTGGCCGATACGTGCATTTAAAAGCCGGGCCTGATATACTGGCCGGGCCCAAAAAATGAAGACATTTGGCAAATTCATTGACAAAACACAATATTTATTTCAGATAAAAAATAAATCTATCTAATATTTACATTTAAAGCAACACACCACCATTCTTCAATATTGAAATATGTTTTTCCCCTAACTTTTGTTGTATAAAATAATACACCTATCGCCCAAAATACTTGCCTAGGCTACTTACCAACAGTAATTGTGGAATGACTACATTATGAATTTGACGTACCACCTCAATGCCACTTTTAGTGAAAGGTAAACCAGGGCTGCCTACTCTCTGGGTGCTAAAACACTTTTCTGAGAATATACAGCAAAAACGCACCTGCCTGTGCTCTCGTTTCATGCACTTTTTGGCTTCAGCATTGTTTTTCCACACTCACGACAGTAAATGCAGTGCGTCTGAACTCAAGTGAGTAGCACTCCAAGGTGAGCACCTTACTTAGTGATAAGAACACCTATAAGAAACTAAGAAGAGACCCAACCAACATATACAAGAAAAAGAAGGAACCATTGACAAGCATTCCTCCTAGAAACTCTACCCAAAGGAGTCCACACCATGCATATGTGGTCTCCCAAAGATTCACAAGGGGCACCCCTCAGACCCAACTGTCACCTACAACATTGCAAAACTGCTTGCTACTATTCTTGCCCGCCTGGTAGCCAACAACCTACAACACGTCCAGAATTCAATGGACTTCACCAACAAAATCATAGAACTGAAGCTAGATCCAGATGAGACCATGGTATCTTATGTCGTCACATCCCTATTTACCTGCATCCCTACAACTGAAGCAGTAGAGACGTTGAGAAGCAAACTACAAGTAGACAAATCTCTGCTCATTACAACCAACCTTCTACAGACCAGGGCCCGGTTCCCCAATAACGCACACTGTTCGCGCGCGAAGAAGACTCTTAAGACATATCTTACTGAAGTTGTTTACTTTTGTAAGTTTGTTCTCCAAACCATCTCTTATGAGTCTTCTTCACTTCTCTGTTCTTAAGTACCTCTTAAAAGGCCCAATCCATGTTTCTGGTAACGATTGTTAAGTGTCAGTGTCAACAAAAAATATGCAATTTAAAATTTAATAGTGCATCAATATGACGTGTATTGGGGAAATCTTTGCATTTCAGAGGGGTTGAAAGACGAAGAAAATTAGGTTTTTGGCGATTTATTTACGTTTTATAAAATAAAATAAAAAATGCAACACAACCATGTTGGATCTTCCATGGCAGTAAATATACACATCTAAGACAAAAATTACATATTTTTTAAGCTCGATTAAGTAGAGCTGATAGAGCTAAAAACTGCCTGAACACAAGCTTAAGAGTGGTCCAGGTGTGACTTACGTAAGATATACTTAACCTACGAGCGTGTCAGGAATTGTGCCATAACGTTAAGAGAGGCCAAGGGATAACTTACAAACTACTTAGCGATAAGAAGGTTTTGGGAAACCGGGCCATGATCTGCCCCCTGTTGGAACTCACGACCACCATGCCTAAAATACAAGGGGGAGTTCTACAGACGGAAACATGGTTGTGCCATGGGTTCACCAGTGTCACCCATTGTGGAAAACCTCTACATGGAAGAGGTGAGGAGCCAAGCGTTAGGGAAGCCTTGTCACAGAGGTATACAGGAAACCCACACACACTGATCATCTACCTACTATTTGACACTCACCACCCATTGGAACACAAACTAACATAGATAGATAGATATATAGAGACGTTCCAACTCTGAAACATCCAGCCTGATCTCGATCGGTGTGCTTACATTCATCTTTTTGATACATCTTGCCATAATCCTCGTTTTCCTGTCATTTTTTACCCCATAGAAAATTAATGGTAGAATGTCCCCTGCACTCAAGGCAGGTCTTTCCTTCCACTCTTCTTTGTACGTCCTACATTCGCTGACAACTTTTCTTTTCGTCGTTTGGACAGTGACATTTTTGTTTCGATAATTGGCAACTTTACTAATGCATAGCCAAATCATTAGCTATTCAGGTTGCTAGGCCTTATCTGTTGAATGACGAAAGACAGGAGCTGCAGCAGTCATTTTAAATGAATGTAAATTATTTATTTATTCTGCCTATGGCTAACGATAGGCCTATAAATAGAATAGCATATAGTCCTATGATATAATACATTTTTTTCAGTAGGAAAGTATGGTTTGCCTGATGATGATAGCCCGCAATTGAATTGTCAAAAAAAAAAAAAATGGCCCAGGAGCAAACTTATTTGCCAACCCCTGCCATACATGTTAAAGGGATAGTTCGGTTTTTAACACATTAAGCCCCTTTCACAGGTTGTCTAAAATGCAATAATTTGGTTGACATCGAAATTTTGACGATTGCTTCTGTCTCGGCTATTTGGGAAATGTATAATCGTCTCTGCCTGCCTTCAAAATGGCTAGCAATGGGCATGTGTTGTTTCTATCCTTAAAACACTGGTTTTAAAAAAAGTGCTACTCACCAAGTGGTTAGTGGTGCTCAATGATGTTCCAAAACATGTATCGTAGCAAAATAAAGCTTCCGTCATGTTTTATTTGGCACTTTGTTTATATGAAGGAGCAAATAGATCCCTATGGGACTAACAAAATGGCAAATAAAACAAGACAGAAATTGTATTTTGCTACGATACTTGGGTTGGAACATCAGCAAACGCCACTAATCACTCCATGAGTAGCACTTTTTTAAAACCAGTGTTTTAAGGATAGAAACAACACATGCCCATTGCTAGCCATTTTAAAGGCAGGCAGAGGCGATTCTATATTTCCCAAATAGCAGAGACAGGAGCAATCATCAAGATTTTGGTGTCAACCACTTTATTTCATTTTAGACAACCTGTGAAAGGGGCTCAATGTGTTAAAAACCGAACTATCCCTTTAACTGTGCTGTCATGCTAATTACACTGTTAGACATTTCAGCAATTTCTACAGTATATTACTGCAAAGCACACAGTAATATACTGTGAACAACTTAAACAGTAAATTACGGTGTTTAAAACAACATTCTGGTGATCGGAGCAGTGCATTTTTTAAATATGCGGTAGGTTACCAGGTTTTTGAAAAGTGCGGTAGCGTACTGTAGTACTGGTCTTTTTTTTTTTTTTTTTAACCCGCCCCTACACAGCAACAGGATCTGCGGCAGATCCGCCTTCATATCGCTGAATCATATTTGCTACGCCAGATTGTATCAGCTCACAGTTGGTTGGGATCTGTTGAAAAAAAAATATTCTGAACTCCACTTCGGCAAGATTCAGCTATTAGCCAAAGATCTTGGAACCCGAAATCTTGGAATACGAAAACAGTGTAAGTAGAAATGATCTTTTCGCCGTTACTACCTTATGAGTAAAATATACATAGGCAAAACACATAGACAAAAGTGTGCATATTAATTGCTTGTAAAGGTTTTGTTTGTATGGTGCTTTATAGATAGATTCCTCGCTTAGCACAGAAACCCCAACTAAATTACAAATGTAAACCCATAAAAGAGTTGTCAATGCTGCTGGTCTACAGATGGAAAGCTAACGTAGCCTACGGTTTGGCTCTCATGCTAACACACTTGTTAATAACAAAGCTGAGTGTAACAAAATGTGAATGGTCTCATCAAATTTATTCTGTAATATTTAGGACGTACATTTCTCCGAACTTGTGATTCTTGTCATATAAATACATGAATAAGCACTTACGAGCCAGCATACAAGGGTAGCTTAGCTTGATAAATGTGTGTTACTCAACCACACTAGCTAGTTACCACACTACCACATTAGTTCTAACGTTGCCTATCTTGGCGAATTGTTAATGCCAGAGATGTTATGGAATGGTATTTAGTTCACACAAGATTACAAACATGTACTTTTGAACTATTGGTGTTTACTTGTATCATTTTGGTTTGATGATTAAAATTATTTTTTTATTAATCTGCCCAATTATTTTCTGCCGGACCGGTAATGCTTAGCCTACTGATTTTTATTGGTGAATGGCATACTAATGTTCCCGTTTTCCACTGACATATTCGGACCAGGTAGGTTAAGTTTGTTAAGTTTGTATGTATATATGAACTGATCAGTTTATACATCCAATATGGATTAGAAGAGCCAATTGTAATTCAAAAAGTACAAAATGTGCCTTTGTGTGTGTCCTCTATTATGTTTATTTTCACATTTAATGTTGTTATATGTTTTGTGACTGCTTTGCTTAGATTCTTCTTCTTAAGAATAAACCCAGAGGAGGGAACCAAATGCACATCACAAACAGGACTTAGCCGCAAGACTGGACAGACAGTGAAACGAAAGGCAGAAACCATCAGCAGCAGCAGAGTGGTGTCATTCATCTCAAAGCTTACCAAGTTTGAGTGGATGAACAGCGACAAGGTAAGAAATCAGAGACATGCATGTACACAATAACATGTACATGTAAGTATATCTCAAAATATTGCACCTTTGAGATTCGAAGGAACAAAACCTTGTTTATGTTCTCTTGTCTTAGTTTCCATGGATTCTCCACGCTGCCTGCCTTGTCTGTATTTTTGCTGCTTGTAAGTTTATTTTTTATCTTGTTTGTTTGTGTGTGTGTGTTTGTGCCAAAATCTTGACTTTTTTTTTTAAACTATTTTCGAAATGCATGATTCTTTTGAAATGCAAAAAGAAAATGAATTTGGGCCAAAATCTTTTTACCTTATATTGTTTATGGTTTACATTGTACCACATTGTTTACTCTGTCCTTGAAATGTGTCCCTTTCCTAAGTGTTTAAAAAACTGAAAAAAGAAAAAAAAAAACTGAAAAAAGAAAAAATAACAAAAAAACATAAACAGATAAGAAACTAAGTATATACTCATTTACATGGTTTTCCTGTAGTACCTTTGCTCTTGAGTTTAAAACGGCACTAAATACTTTTTAAACCCTTAAAATATTTTTTTTCAAAATCGTTTCAGTGGTCCATCAACTCGTAACAAGGTGAGTGATACTTGCTGCATTTGCTCTGCGGCCCTCTATCGGTTTCAACTGCACTAAACAAGTTTGTCCAATCGGGTAGCGATCTGTAGTTAAAGTGAAACTACAATTGACTTGCCTTATGGGATGCGTCCATTTCAATCTATGGCGGGTAACTTTTTCAAAACTCCTTGGTGCCGCTTTAAATGTTTCTTGAATATGTTTAAATGAAAATGTATATGTGTGATATGTTTAAATGACATTTGTGTCACAGTTTCTTAGTAAATTATTGAATAAAAATATGAAAATGATCAAAATTGGTGTGTGAATTGCTTTATCTGTGTTTTATATTTGTGTGTGCGATTAGATAAGAACTTAGAACTACACAGTACTGCAGGCCTAGACCTGTAGCTGAAGACCTACAGTAATATACTGTATACTGAAATACAGTAGTGATACTGTATATTTGGATTACAGTAGCTTACTGGAGACCGTGCTGCCAGTAGGCTACTGGAAAAACCTATGGAAATGTCTAACAGTGTATGCTAATAATGCTAATGTTGCTAACGGTGATACTCAGTGGACTAAGCTGATGATAATTATGCTAATAATGCTAACATGGTAACTATACTAACAATGCTAAGTCACCAACTAGCAGTTATCAGTTGCTAAGGTACTTGAGGTTCCAAGGGTTAAGAATAATAAAGAGGCACAGTATTGAATGGTAGCATTGTGTGTGTGTGTGTGAGAGTCAGAGTTTCCTCAAGATAAAAATGGTGCCGGACAAAGTTTTTGCTTTCCGGACATTTGGATAATTTGCTGGTCAAATATGATATAACTCCCTAACTAGCCGAGATAACTGGAACTGGAAACAAGATGTGTATGTTAAAGAATGACAATCAGGCTGTATAAAGTAATGCAACACGTTTAAAGGCTGTATAAAGTAATGCAACACCTTACGAGTTGGTAAGTGACCCGGAAGCCTAGAATTCACGACATCCGGTTCCTAAGGTTTTACCCCTATGGGAAATCCAATGTTAATTTTGGAGCTCCATCTCAAATAAGGTGTGAGCAAAAGCATGTGAGTAGACGACCTCCGCATTCGATGGAGGATGTTCAAAAAAACATGTTATGGACGATGTGTTTGCAAATTTGGAGTCATGACAAAATAAATAAGAGGTTGCTATCACAAGGCGGAAAGACCTGTTGACTACATGTTAGCGGCGCTTAGCGTTAGACGTCATGTACATGAAGGCATAGACACCATGGTAACCAGAGCTATGCAAAACCGCGCTGGACCGCATGTCATCCCGCAGTTAAAAACAAGCTTTGTGAAAGATTTGCCAATTGTTGACCGTTGTAATTGTTGTAAATTACACTGAATCATTGTAAATAAAGAACATATTGCATTTTAAATAATTTTACTGTCGTTTTTTAAAATGACGTCAAAAGTTAGAGACAACTCCATGTAGTCCTTAATTTTTAGCTGTTAGCAGAGGGATAGCAACATTCATTTATCATCGTTACAATGCATCTAAAAAAAACACACCCAGACTATGTTGCTACTCATTTTATTGATGAAAAACGATTCATTTTCCCATAGGGGTTTTCGCTTAGGAACCGGAAGTAGGAAAATGCTAACCCGCAGCATACAGAATGACGTGGTTCACTTACCAACTCTATAAACCTTTCAAATAAACCAGAAAAATATGAACGTATAAGGAGACCACCAAGGTGGGAACCTCGTGCTGCCTCAGGGCTTTTCCAAGTTCTAGACTCTTATGTTGCAACGTTAGCAGCAGTCAGGAGTTAATGTTTCCCATAATACCTGGCTACGTACGGTGGCTTGTTGAGGCCAAAAAAGCGCAGGTATGCTGGAGTTGGTTCGGTTCGGGTCCTGTTTGTATTCACACCTGATGCGAACCGCACCAGAGTCCGTTTGGAAGCGGACCGAGACCACCTCAAAAAGTGGATCTCGGTCCGGTTGTTTGGTCCGCACCAGGATTCGTTTGTTGTATTCACACCTGCACAAAAGGTCCGGACCAACGTGGGAAACGAACTCTGGTCCGTTTAAAGTGGACCAAACAGTGCAGGTGTGAATACGCCCTAAGACCGGTTTTGACTGTCTGTGACGTCACAGCCCGCCTATTTTGAGTTGTGGTGCTACGTTACGAGCATGGAGGAAGATGCTGAAAACAATTCTCCTTGGTCAGAGGAAGAAACTACATGCCTCATAAATCTTTGGGGAAATGGGTCTGTCCAAGCAAAGCTAGAGGGGATGTATCAAAATAAAACCGTTTTTGTAACGTATTTTGCGCACTTTGAGGGAAAGAGGTCTGTTCAGCTTGTCGCAATTATATGACATCCGACAATACACACGCTGGATGATGCTTCCGCTCGTTGCTACAGCAACCTTGATCACTGACCAAGATTGGTCAGTAATGTGGCCCAGTCTGAACAGAGCCATATCCGATTTGGACACTTGCTAAAAACAGTGTGAACATTCTGCCCTAAAAATCGGATATGAGAAGGAATCCGATTTGAATCAGATTTGCCACTACTCATTTGTCTGAACGCGGCCTAAGTCATCTTCTACACTGCCACCATTGAATCCATCCTCTGACCATCCATCACCACCTGGTTTGGGTTACCCATAAAACAGGGCAAATGCAGACTACTTTGCATAGTGCCCCCCCTGCCCTTCCAGGACTTGTTCTTAAGCAGGTCCAGGAAGCAAACAGAGATAATCTTCAAAGACCCCACACACCCTGTGCACTTTTTCTTTATCCTTCCAGATTCCTGCATACAAAAGCCACCAGAAACAAGAGAAGTTAGAACCACCAAGCAAATCCACGTCTTTCCGATTTGCATGCGGATACTCGAATAGTTATTTAAGATGGTTGTGATGACACAAAATAAAAGGTAGCAATTTTCTAAGCAGATAAAGTGAACTATGTATGGCGGAAGAACATTGCGCACCGAGCATTGTGCGCCAGAACGATTGCGTGCACATACATACACAGGTATGTATCAACTCGTCTAAGTTAGGGGAAGAACATATTTCAATACTGAAGTACGGTGGCGTGTTGCTTTAAAGCTGGTCAATAAAAACTTTTTAGAAAAATAAAATAAGGGACACTGAAATACCCTCAACCTAAGTTTCATAAAACTAAAGAAAACACAGGAATACTGGATGGAGTATAAAAATGTTTGACTTGTTTGCCTTACCAGAGTGATGGAAGCCACAGCTGACTTGTGCAGCCCGCAGCTCACAGTCAAAGCGCACTGCCCCAGGAGGGTAAGTTGTGATCTTACTGGCATCTTTGTCTCCTCGCTCACTGCTACCATCTGTGCATAAACATACATACGAAAAGACAGGATTAGCCTAATAATGTTGTACAGTACTGTGCCAAATTTGCACAGGGGAACCTAACTTGCTGTCTGTACATGTATGTAAATGTAAATGTTTGTAAATGATTAAATGACAGACTTGTCAGCACCAAGTTCCTTATTTGGAGCACAGTTCACAATGAACAGTATGTGAACATCTGAACATCTCAATATTTTATGGACTATCCTCCACTGCAGTCACACGTCCTCAGATGGCGAACTCCTGTAATTTGGCCTTCTAGATCTTTGGCCTTGTCTGATTCATCTTAACTGTTTACTAGAACAGAAGATTCACAATTTCTTGCCTGCTTAACTCTCCAACTTCAGCAACAGACTTAACAGAAGAAAAACGTACGTTCAACCCACCTATCCACTTTATGCTCTAGTTTCAAAACTAAGCATACCATCTAGTGGTTTGAAACAAAACTGACAGTAAACCTACTTTACTATAATGTTGAGACTCAGCCGTTTTAAAGGAGTCATGGAACACGTTTTTGACCATCAGAAATTGTTCTTTGAGTCTCAATAATAGCGTATGCAAATTTATGCGTCTGAAAGTGACCCGGAAGCACTGCTAGCATGTTGTTTACAGGCTCATTGTAAAGGCTTAGAACAAAAATATGACGTATTTTCCGCCCCTCCCGGAAAATTCAGCAACAGGGGATTGGACCAGAGACGTTTTTAAACTATCTTTGGTTGGACCATGCAAATATAGGAGGTGTATCTTGGTGAAATTATGTGTTATCGCACCTCTTTTCAAATTGGCCCATTTCAGTGCGGTGAAAACTAGTTTGAAATCTACATGTAGAACAAGGCGGAAGACGGTTACAGGAAGACAGTCTTGCTATGGTCCATTGGAAACCTTAAACTACCGAAATTAAGTATGAAGACTAAGTATGAAGTCATGAAATTGTATGAAATTGTTTTTAGAACCGTAATCGGCCCCAGCTGTGGCGCAACTGGCTGGGGCACCTGCACCGTACGCCGGCGACCCGGGTTCGATTCCCGCCCCGTGGTCCTTTCCGGATCCCATCCCTGCTCTCTCTCCCATTCACTTCCTGTCTCTCTCCACTGTCCTGTCAATAAAGGCAAAAAAGCCCAAAAATATACTTTAAAAAAAAAAGAACCTTAATCTATTGCATTTATTTGCAACTTCTTATCTGTATTTAGTGTTGTATTATGTGTTACCTATACTTTATGAGCTTACATAAACACAAACGATAGTTTTCACACATTAAAAAACAGTTTTCCATTTTCTGTTTATGTGGTGCGCGATCCCGAGAAGGGGATACATTCTACGGCAGGCATGCATTTTTTGGCACACCTGGCATGGTCTTTCAATATTCATGACAGTAAATGCAGTGCATCACGTCGTCAGCTTTACTGTATCTTAGCCAGAGAAACTGGTCATGCCACTCTCTTCGAATAGTATACATTTTCCCCAATTTACTTTGACCTCTGGCTCTGAGTCGACTGCAGGCTATCTGATGCCATCTCCAGGCCCGTGTTGGACATAACCTGATCGGTTGATGGATCTGTGTCAGAGCACAGGATGTGAATTTCTTACATATCGAACTTATCGAAAAAGTTTTTAATCGTTCTTTTCATTTTTTTTCACTACTCATAGCTACATCCACTTATATTGGGCCTGGGAAGTTCAATATCCTCAAAGACAGACCACACAAGGACTCATCTGATCACCACGCTAAGCCAGATATACTGTAGATGTGTCATTTGACCCTGTCAGCTACCCACAATGGACCTTACCACAGCTAGAGAATTAACAACAAGGAACCCCACACAGAAGTAGGGTGAATCAAGAAGCTGTTCCAAGCAGCAATTTTTGCAAAAAACAATTGGAAACATTTAAAAACAATAACCTAAGCTAACCTAACCTTAACCTAACCTAAGCTAAGCTAAAGTTCAAATCACATTACTCAGATGAACAAAGTATAGAGGGTCATTTTTTCTGTTTTGTAAATAAATTTCAACAGTTGCTTGTGGAAAATGTTTGCTTGCAGCTCTCAACATCATGTCTGGTAGCTTGACTTGTGTATTTACATCGTTTTCACAGTTGACAATGTTGTCATTTTGGCTTCTTTGTCTCCAGATGTTCATAAATTACTTTGTACTCCACTGTGAAGTAGCCAACCATCACACACCTGTGCTGTGCCTGTTGCTGCAGCGGAGTTCAGCGTTATTCTTTTTAGTTTATGTGGTCACGATTGCACATCCTTATTGGCTGCAAAGTTGAAAAATTAATTCAAATTGAGAGCATAGGCTACTCAGTTGCAACTTTTTTTTAATAAGTAGTGAAGTTGATTTCATCATGTAAATAGAACTCAAGTATGAGTAAAAATTCTGCACTCGTAAAAGTACAAGTACCCAAAAATCTGCTTAATTACAATAATGTGAGTATTTGTAAATCATTACTTCCATCCCGAAAGACTGATCAACAGTGTTGAAGAAATTATAAAAAAAAAAAAAGGTAATTAGTAACTTAACTTTACTTATGGCTTTGAAATGTAACTTAATTATGTTACTCATTACTCCTTTTAAACTACACTACGCAGATGCAGAAATTCAGGGTTGTATGCCTAGGCATTGGAGACACTATTTACCCAGCTTCTGGAGCAGCAAAAAATACCTAAAATACCATGTGTCACTATTAGGTTTTATAAATAACATTGCATCAATACGGTTGATACCAACAAGTGCATGCATGAACGAAACCTTTCCATTAAGTCCACTATTACAGTAAGCCTTACACCGTCCTAAACAAATGTAACACTGGCCACATTATGGCAAAAATCTATCTATTGTCCTACTATTGGCGACAACTGTGCATTACACTAAGGTTTTGCCAGTTTTAATTGTGATACATTTTTATCACAATTATTTTTATTACTGACATCAATAATGTGGAAATTTCTTGGATTGTTTCACAGCAAGCATGTAGATCAGGCCTATTCAATAGGCGGCCCGCGGGCCACATGCGGTCCAGACGTGGTGCACATGTGGCCCGGACGACGCTCCTGCAATTAAAGGTTAAACACCATTCACGAGCCTCCAGAACGTAAATTGGGTCTTTTACAGAGGGTGCGTTCGCAAACTGACACTCCGATCTATCCGAGTACACTCTCCTTTAAAACTTTTCTGAGTGTGGATAGAATTCTCATTTATTCAGAGTGTCACACTTTCGAAGTGTTTACAGCGTGTTCAGAGCGTACACCGGCCACTCCGGCTGAAGGGAGAGAGCAGCAGAGCGTGACGTCAGTCTGAATGAAAGTGAAGTCAAGCAACTGATAACATTAACCGCTATTTTAACGTGCTGGTTTATGTTCATTTAGATCTATCAGAAACCGTTCGTTTAATAACAAGCTCGTCTTTATCGAACTGTGGAATGTTATTCCATTATCAGAGTGGCAGATTGTAGGCTAGCCTATTTCTCAACGCACCCAGAATATCAGAAACAGACCAAGCTAGTTAATGCCTCCTCCTCCACTCCACCTCATTTTAGAGATAGCCTATACAATATAAATTGCATGCATTCACAATATTTTTTAGAACGTTGACAATTTTATGGGTAAAAAATAAAAATGGTTTTAGTTTGTGAAAAATGTCAGAATTGTTAATGACTGCTGAAATGTGCGGCTCAACTTAAGATCTTGGTTCTGGAAAGTGGCCCAAATGAAATTTTAATTCAATAGCCCTGATGTAGATAGATGCTCAAAATAGTACAGTAGACTGCATTAACTACTACAAACATGAATTCATACAAACATGAACATTAAGTCATGGCCAAGTCATATCACGCCACCTCTAGTGGCCTAATTTATGTATTTAGGAAAGTAGGCTTCGAACTAAAATAAAAGTGTCAGACCTCACAGTAGGCATCTCACCTGAAGCCCCAAACTTCCACCTTTCACTCTACCTGTCCTACAGTATCTTCACTGGAGGTCTAAACCTCAAAAAAAAAAAAAAAAAAAAAAAAATATTCATTACTGAATGAGTTGCAGACCTAGCTTAGCATAGTGCTACACCTACATTTAGTTACTCGTACTTACTTACTTCAGATCATAAAGGGAATAACATGACCTCTTTTGCTAGCCTATCCAAAGTACATCACTAAAGATCCATAAGTTTTATTGTTGATTCTTTTAACAGACTGGTGGTGGTGTAATGAATATTTTCTTGGAACACTTTAGATTCTTAGTAGTAATAGAAAATAGTTTGCATAATACAGCCTGCTGCTAATGTCTATCCCTTTGTGACCACAGTGTACACATCTTCCGACAGTTACTTATAGCAGTATAGTACACCATGTATTTTTGTTTGACCCTAAAACACATCTGTGTTGGAAGCTTAAAACTTGTACACTCTAAGAAAAACTGGTTCTTCGCAAGTGCTCTGAGGCACTTTAGGTGCTCTGGAGAACCTTTTTATGCTAAAGAACCTTTTCTTGCTGTTTAAGGTTCTTTGGGGAACTGAATTAAAGAAAAAGGGTTCTAAGTCATACCTTGTTGTACTTTTAGTGCCTTGAGGAACCTTTTTGGCTATTGACTGACTAACTTGTGGCTGTGTGGAGGAATGATTGTAATGGGGTCATTTTTTATTGTAAAGGGCGATAAATGCAACTACTTTTTTAATAGAGCAGTCATAAAGTAATGTAATTATAAATCATATTAAGTAAGAATTTGTGGCTACTTGATTACTTTGTAATGACCCAATGCTGAATTAGAACAAATTATTAGAACCTAACCCCAGGGGTGTGAGGATCCTCTTGAAATTGCAATTACATATTTAGCCTAACCATGAATGCACAAAGGTATACAAACAAGCCAGATATTATATAGGCCTACACTAAATTCTAGGAGGCAGGGCTTCTGCGTGGCTTACCTTGTTGGTAGTAGGATACTATCCCCACAGTTAACTGTACTATTTATTTTATTTCATAACCTACATTTTTTTTTAACATCACCTGTCAAGTAAGTAGAAGTAAAATAGACAGACTGTCTGTAACATAACTCTCCACCACAATGCAAAAACAGATGTGTCAAAAAACAACACATGCTGATGTGTAGACAGCCTGACACTATTTGTGTAGAATTTTAACTCACTATGTGCATAATCTCTCATGCCTGAAAAGTTGACACTGTGACGTGTCGGGAAGGACGTTAAAAATAATTATTTTAATAATAAAAAATAAAACACATTTTGGTAGGCCTAGTAAATAACACAGAAGGAGGGAAGTTTATTAAAAAAAATATTGCATTTCATTAGGCCCATGTAACTTTGTCCAACTGTGGCAAATAACGGTTGTTTTATTCATTGCCCCTCAACTGTGTATTTGAACTGATAGTTTCGCCCGCCGTTTATCATTCTTCTGTCGTTCGGGAACAACTTGCTGCTGACGGCAGAGATGCTACTCTCATCTCCAAGCAAACATATCAAGTAAGTTTTTCTTAAATTAGTTTCGTTTGAATTGAAAATTTTGATTATACGAAAAATAACCTAGTTTTTTCATGGTGTAGTTATGTCTGCTACGATTTAACCTGTCTATGACATTAACAGTCCACCTAGCTAGCCATATTAACTAGCTAGTTCTTTCAGGCTGTGACTATTGACCACGAATTTGAAATTAACGCTTGGGTTATCTCATGGCTTTAAAACCACAATTTCATGACTGCAGTTGTATAGTTGTATAGCTTCTAAATGAGTTTACTGACATCCCATATCTGCTCGCAAACAATTCAAGGATCTCTTGCTATCGTAGGCTAACAACTGGTTGGGTAATGGCATGGAAGACGGCTAATCTACCGTTTTATTTTTCGTGTTTCGTGCCCGAGGACTCGGAGCTTGTATCCATGGTAGCTATGAATCTCACGTGTGTCATGAATATGCCTAATCCAGTGTTACTGTAGGCCAATATTCTGCCCTGTAGTCTCCCCTGTATATTTTTTTTAACCAAACCCATTCTCAAATGCAGAAATCTCTACAGATCTAGTTTTCATTTCACTTACTCAGTTAAACTCAGTTCAGGTTGACATTTGTTCATTTGTGTAACGAAATCCACTTAAAGCTAAAACATATATATCTTTAAGCTAAAGCATCTATTATACTGGAAGTCTTTGTTCTTTTTTTTCCCCAGATGAAAAATGCTACATCATGGTCCACAGCCTCACACATCATCTGCCACCTATGCCAGGGTGTTGTTAAGTGTGGAATCTGCAATATTCTATTCAGTTGATTTGAGTAGGTATGTTTCACAAGGACTGTTGTAATGTACTTTGTGTTAGTAATAATTATCAAAATTATTATTTTCATTCAAATTATTGAAAATGAAATAATGAAGTCATTGTAACCTAATTGTGTGTGTTTGTGTGTTTTGAATCACTCATTAATATTGTATTGTAAAGATTGCACACATTTCCACAAAAATAATACATTTGACCTATTGCACCACATCAAACTTAATCTAACAAAGAAACACTGCATATCTATCCCTTTCTCTCTTCTTCAAAGCTGGGAACCAGTACCGCGACCCTCTCTACCATCCCTGAGATGGAATCAAGAATGCAACTCGTCTGCATTGGGAGCCTGAAAAGCCCAATGCGAAAGTACATCATCACTTCCAGAAATGACCAGGTCACTATTCGATAGAATGATAGCTTTACGTGTGTTGTCCAGAAGCTTTTTAAGCTTAATTGGGTTTGCAATTTGGCATACCCAGCACAGATCAGCTCTGTTGCCATCTATGTTTTTAAAGGATTCAGAATTTTTTTTTCTTTCTTTGCATATGCCATTGAAAAAAAAGAATACGAAATGATATGAATGTTACTGATGCTGATTATTTCCGACCTTTAGACACAATACAAAATCATTGCCTCACATGTCAAGTAAATTACACTAGTCTGTTTCAAGTTATGCTACAGTGTTAAAAAGCTTACTTGAATATTAGGGGGAAACTTGTTGCCTAAAACGAGATAAGTAAATATACTGTTTAATAATGCGTATTTAACTCACCCTAGCATGATTTAATTAAATAGACTAGAAACATTGACTTGACTTATTTGATTCAATGCATTACAGAAGCTAAAGCATCTATTATACTGAAAGTCTTTGTTCTTTTGTTATTTTTTTTCCAGATGAAAAATGCTACATCATGGTCCACAGCCTCACACATCTGCCACCAATGCAAGGGTGTTGATAACAGTGTGGAATCTGCAATATTCTACTCAGTTGATTTGAGCAGGTATGTTTCACAAGGACTGTTGTAAAGTACTTTGTGTTAGTAATCATTTGCAAAATTATTATTTTCATTCAAATTATTGAAAATGAAATAATGAAGTCATTGTAACCCAATTGTGTGTGTGTGTGTGTGTGTGTGTGTTTTAAATCACTCATTAATATTGTATACATTTGACCTATTGCACCATATCAAACTTAATCTAACAAAGAATCACTGCATATCTATCCCTTTCTCCCTTCTTCAAAGCTGGGAACCAGTATCACGACCCTCTCTACCAGCCCTGAGATGGAATCAAGAATGCAACTCGTCTGCATCGGGAGCCTGAAAAGCCCAATGCGAAAGTACATCATCAGTTCCAGAAATGACCAGGTCACTATTCGATAGAATGATGGCTTTACGTGTGTTGTCAAGAAGCTTTTTAAGCTTAATTAACATTATCAATTGCTATCAAATGTAGCAAAATGCAGTGTCAAAGTGCTGTGTGTTTGTGATGAGCAATTATTTTGAGGAATAATTTTATATTTTTAAGAGAAATATAAAATTCATATATTGCAAAGAACTGCATTTGTGTCTTTTTTTTCCTCTAGCAGCACATCAATCTATTGCATGCTATAGCTGAGGCATCCCTTCATAACATCTAAAACAAAATGTTGTCTGGGGGTTGATGAAAACAGCTTTGACAGGTATTGGTCAGTAATGTAATGTAAATCGATCCAAAATTTTCCAGAGGAACAGGATTTGGTTTAAGGTGATGGGTTTCTAAGTAACCGTTAACAGTTCTCTAAAAAAACAGTTACTAGATATGCAAAGAACCTTTCATGAAAGGTTCCTGATGGAACCAGTAAAGGCTCTGTCAGGAACATGGCTAAAAACCTGTATTGGTTTTCTAAAGCACCGAACTGAACTGGTTCTTCAGAGAACCCTTCAATAAAAAGTTCTTTGTGGAACCTTAAAAGGTTATTCTTTTAAGGTTCCACAAAAAACCTAATAAGGTTCTTTAAAGAACTTGGTAATAAATGGTTCCTTGAAGAACCATCCGGGAATAGGTTCCTTGTAGAACCAAAGAAGGTTCCCCTATGGCATCACTGTGAAGAACCACTTTTGGTTCTAACTTGAACCTTTATTTTTAAGGGTGTAATACGCCATGTTTTTTTTCTTGGCAGACTCGGCATATATACAGCCGTCTTTGCAAGGGCATAGGAATAAGAGAAAGACAGAGAAACTAGATTACTAAGCTCAAAAAAAAGTATAACAGGGAAGGTGTAGAGATGGAGTCAATAACACTCCAGTTAAGACCATCATGTACCTTTGAGTTTGTCCCGTTTATGCTTTAGAGCCTGAAGGGGTCTTAGTCTGGCTATGGCCTGCTCACGCTGGTTGATAAATATAGGACCAGGGACAACAAGAGGGCCTGGAGAAGAAAGAAACTTTCACATGCATGGGTATAGCTCAAATATGCTGTTTATATCCTATAAACAGCAAGTTCCTATATTCACCGACAATCATCAATCATCATATTCACGACATAAGAGCGAAGGGGTCACTGACTAAAAAGAAATACTCACTTTTCTAGTCTAATGACATGACTGATTACAGATGTCTGACATTTCTCCACACCACAGTCTTTAAGATACCTTTTCTAAATTCTTGGGATATATTTTAACCACACAGTAAATGTCAGTTAATAAATATATTAGTTGGGGGCACCCATACAATTATGTGGATATCTGTAAAATGTGAAAGTTGAAAGGGGTTACAAAATTTCCCATCTAGCTTTTTCTAGCATTGCTTTCCAACTACTGTTGAGGAAAGGTTTAATCAACCTCACTTAATAGTCCATCCATGCCACCATCACTTCTGCTGAGAGTCATCCCTGCCTCCCAGCGCCTGATCAGGCGTTGCTAACCTCGTTGCTAACCTCCACCTGCAACCCCCGACATTATTGACCCAGCATCTAGCTGGCCCTGCAGAGGGCTACCACACTGCCCAGGACTTTTTTTTAATTATTATTATTTTATGGGGTTTTTTGCCTTTAATCGGACAGGACAGTGAAGAGAAGTGGGAGAAACAAGTGGGAGAAAGAAATGGGGTAGGTTTCGGGAAATGACCTTCAGTCGGACTCAAACCCAGGTCCCTGTATTCATGGTATGGCGCCTCAGCCAACTGAGCTACTGCGCCCCCTAACGATGTGGGCCTATATCTTGGTATTATTATGGGACTCTTACAATCCTATATTATGATGTGGGACTATATAAGATTTATGATGTGGGACTAGGGCTGGGCAATAAAATTATAATATGTTTTGCGATAGTCATGTGATCGATATCAATAAAAATAATGTGTTTGACAAAATGTTCCGATTTTTTTTTTTTTTTGTCGGAAGAAAACAGCGGTTGCGAAGCTAGTTAGGTTGCATTAACAAAGACACTCGCTCTCTGGTAACCATTGGCATGCCGTGAGGCTAAAACAAGTGGTGTGACCACACTAAATGTTTCTATTTGTATTTCTGAGCTACATTAAAACATAGTAACTAAACTAATTATGAACAAGCATTAAGAGGCTATAGCCTAATGTTTCGTGCTCGCAAATTAAAGTGTCAGAAATAACACTGGTCATGATGGGCCTATGTGCAGTTAAACTGTAAAATATTGGATGAACAGACATTACAACAGTAAATTGAGCTGCTCATAAAAATTTTCACTTAAAAACGAGTTTGCTATGAACAGGTTGCTATGCACTTGTTAGAGCTCTATCAATTCCGAAGACTTCCTCAGCCGCTACACTTTGTAAAATGCACAAAAAAAATAAAAAATAAAATAGAAAATAGTCTTATTGGACATGAACTGAACAAACAATAGGCTACTACCATCTATTCCTAAACTATTTTATTCTCTCACAGTCTACCTCAGTTTTATTTATGCTTACAAAACACTGAACATATTTTAAAAACACATTATTCAGCAGAAGGTGAAAAGATGGTTCATATGCTGTATGGATGTGAAAAAAATAATCATATGTAGGATCATTAGATCATAAAATCATTAATCTCTTGAATAGTCTGTTTCAACTTAATAACATTAATCTCAATCTAAATAGAAGAGAGAGGCTGTGAGTGTGTTTGGCTGCCATAACAGGTTGCAGAATAACACTTAGACATTAGAAGTCATCAAACTTTATATGAACAGTTTACTTATAGAGTGAAAGGGAGAGAAGATATCTTGATAACATTTTATAACAATTCTAAAGTGAAGTTGATTTACAAAACATTCACAAATTACTTGTTGAGGTTTACTTGTGGTAACCCAAGTGTTACCAATATCGTATTGTGTTACCGTGTAGACTTGCGTCACTTCCCTTCACGGTTCTGCTGCTACTGAAGCAGACTATAGGGCCTTGTTGGCAAAGTTGCCTTGTTAAAACCAATAATTGAGGCAGACTTGGAGTAGGAATGTGACTTTTATTTAGACAAGTCTTGGAATAGGAAACAGGAAATGGGAGGTTTACTGAAACAGGTTGGCAGCCACATGGTGAGAGCACTAAGAGAAGTTATTTCATTTAACTCCCCAGCAAAGGCTTCACTTGTATGTATCTGTTGATGTATAATGTTAAAAGCATTCATTTACATGTAAATTCATGTGGTGAAGCTAAGATAAATGTAGATTAACGGTAACACTTTATAATAACTAATATAATCCCTATTAAGCATTTATTAAGCAATTTATTTAGTTAATAATTTAGTGGTAATTCTCTCTTAACTTTGTATCATCAGTTAATCATTAAGGAACATATTTATCATACACTTAATAAGTGTTAATTGGGACCACATGAGCGTTAATACGTAACAAATTAAATGTAAATTAAACGTAAACAAGACCCAACTTTAGAATAGGGAACATAATCTGCATTATAAAGATTTAATAATAATTTATTTGTACAATATTTTGTGTCTAGTTCCATATAGATACATCATCTTTGGTAAGCATTATTGGGAGTGAATAACTGTTCTTATGTTATTACCACCTTACAAACCACATATTAAGCCATGCATATTTAGATAATAATTCATGTGAGCTTATAAAGGGGGAATTCTTAGTTAATGGTCTATTAAGGGTAGAATAAGGTCTTGCAAAATAATGTATTAATGAATGATTTATGATGGCTAACAAATGGCTAGTATGTTACTAACATACATGCTAATAAGCAGCAAATTAATGGCCAATAATTGTGTCCTAAACTAAAGCGCTAACGTTTTTTTTTCTTTTGTGTGACATGGTTCGTATACATCTTGTTTAAGAAAAAAAGGGACAGAAAGCTGACTGTATGTTTGTGTATTCCTGTAGACAATGTATTTGACGTTCTGCAGTCTGAACAAAACATGAATAAAAAAAAAAATAATAAAGAAAGCTCATGAACTTCCTACCACTAAACTTGCTCTAAACTGTCAGTTCAATTTAGTGCTAGGATAGAAGATGTTCTCTGAATAGCTGGGTCTTTAAGAGCTTTTTGAAGGCCTCCAGAGATGGCCCTGTTCTGATTTTGGTAGGTCATTCCACCAGCCTGGGACGACACATGAGAAGAGTCTGGATTGCCTTGGGCGAGGTGCCGGGACTGCCAGTCGACAGTCATTGGAGGACCGGAGTTGTCGGGGGGTAGCCTGAGCCTTTATGAGAGCGCTTAGATAAAAAGGGGCAGATCCTCTAAGCACTTTGTAAGTCAGCATCAGTGATTTGAATTTGATGCGAGCCGCCAGATTCAACCAGTGGAGCTCAATTAGCAGAGGGGTGACATGAGTCCTCTTCGGCTGATTGAAGATGAGACGCGCCGCAGCATTTTGGATCATCTGAAGTGGCTTGACGGCACAGGCAGAAGTCCTGCCAGAAGGGCATTGCAGTAGTCAAGGCGTGAGAGGACCATAGTTTGAACCAGCAATTGGGAGGCTTGTTGAGCTTGGTATGGTCTGATCTTTTTTAAATTGAATAGTGCGAAGCGGCAGGCCCGGGCAACAGAAGCAGCATGGTCATTGAAGGTTAGCTGGTCTTCAATCATAACACCTAGGTTCCTGGCTACCCGTGAGGGAGCAAGAGACAAGGAGCCAGAGTTGATGCAAATGTTGTGGTGAATAGTTGGTTTAGCTGGGAGGACAAGCAGCTCGGTTTTTGAGAGGTTCAGCTGGAGATGATGGTCTTGCATCCATGCAGAGATGTCAGAGAGGCAATCTGAGATTCGCGTTTGGATGGTTGGGTCATCGGGTGAGAATGACAGATAGAGCTGGGTATCATCGGCAAAGCAGTGGTAAGAGAAGCCGTGCTGGCGGATGATTTGTCCCAAAGAAGTGGTATAGATGGAGAAAAGAAGGGGGCCCAACACAGATCCTTGGGGCACTCCATTAGCAAGGTGGTAAGGCGCAGAGGTGTGTCCTAGCCAGGATACTTTGAACAGTCGCCCAGTGAGGTAGGATTTGAACCAGCAGTATGCATCACCCTTGATGCCCATGTTTGACAGTATAGATAATAGAATACTGTGGTTTACCGTATCAAACGCAGCTGACAGGTCAAGCAGGATGAGTACAGATGACCTTGATTCCGCTCTGGCTTCTTTTAAGGCTTCAACCACAGATAGTAGAGTTGTTTCAGTGGAGTGGCCACTCTTAAAGCCAGATTGGTTGTGGTCGAGTAGATTCTGTTGGCTCAAGAATTTGGTAACCTTTTTGAATACCGCCCTTTCAATAGTTTTAGCAAGGAACGGAAGGAGAGAGACCGGCCTGTAGTTTCCCACCTGGTCGGGAGCAAGAGAGGGTTTTTGAGTAGAGGTGTTACCTGAGCATGCTTGAATGCAGAAGGGAAGATTCCTGTTGATAGTGAAGCGTTGATCACATGTGTGTTAGCTGGTGTGATAGTTGGAGCTATGGATTGCAAGAGGTTGGTTGGAATCGGGTCCAGAGGGCACGTTGTAGGACGGCTGCAAGTGAGAAGTTTAGACACATCCATTTCGGTGAGGGGTTTGAATGAAGCAAATGTCGCAGCAGGACTATTGCAATCGGGGGTGTTGCCGCTAGTATATGGTCCAGTTGTAGCCTTTGCAGTTGGTTCAGAGAACTGCCTACTGATGGCATCTACTTTGTCGTTCAAGAAAGAAGCAAAAGAATCAGCTGTCAGATTGGTAGCAGGAGGTGGTGGTGGGGGGTTGAGTAAAATTTTGAAGGTTGAGAATAGTCTCCTGGTTTCTGTGGTGTTTTGAATTTTGTCATTATAGAAAGCCTTCTTTGCAGCAGTGACATCGGATGAGAAGGAAGAGAGTAGTGCCTGGAACCTGTTTAAGTCAGAAAGATTTTTTTGATTTGCTGCCAGTCTGCAGCTCTGAGGTTTGTACGCTGTCGACGGATGGAATCAAGCCAAGGATGTGGTTGGGAGGGCCGAGCCAGTTTGGTGGATAGGGGACATAGCCTATCAAGACACGTCCTCAGGGTAGAGCACAGAGACTCAGTGGCATCATTAACCTCAAATGAGGAGAATGTACATGCTGGTGGAAGAGCAGAGGCAGCAAGAGAAGCAAAGTGAGAGGGAGAGAGATTGCGGCGGAACGATACCAGAGGAGGGACTGTCCGAGATACTACAGGGAGGCGTAAGTTTAATAAACATTAAGCTTATTACACTTCATTAAGCTTACATTTTCTTTCATTTTGCACCCTAAACATTAAGAGATAATTGGTATATGTTTATTGTGACTTTAGACTTATGTTTACATTTTAATTATTTAAGTTTTCCATTCACATTTGTCTTAATAACTGAGGGGATTATGATCAGAGAAGGGTAAAGTTTAAAAATGCAAAATATTTAAATATAATATATTTTTCTCCCGGTCCTTATTTTCAATTTAAAAATATCAATAATTACTGTTATCGACCGTTATAAAACAGTGATATCGTGATACAGTTTTCAGACATGTCGCCCAGCCCTATGTGGGACTATATCTTGGGATTATTATGATACTATATTAACACCGTGGATCAATTACCATTTGAGAGATTGAAAATTATGCAAACTTCCATAAACGTAAGTCGTAGGGTTACCCCTTTGAGTCGTGGATCGGCCTGTTTTTTTCCTAGACCCAAAGATGTAAAGCACTATGAGACATGACTGTATAAATAGAATTGAAATGAATTGAAGGCATTTCTTAAAAAGAAATGTTACAAAAGAAAAATCACTCTACAAACAGTGAGTTAAACTGCGATTGTACTGAATTGTAGGGTGGTGCCATTTGATGCTCAACTCAGGAGTCTTTGGCAATGTTGTTATGTTTCGATAATGCCACTTTTCCTCTAGTACCTAGTCAGCCCTGAGCCACCCTACTCGAGTTTTTGGTACAGGTTTTCCCACTAGTACCTGTTAGGAGCTGGTACCACGCAAAGCAGGTGTAGTATACCGTTGCGTCGTATTAGGCGTCTAAAAAGTCTTGTCACTTTTCAGTAGCCTAGGCTTGTTTTAATCCCGGACACATCCAGAAGAGCAAAACTTCTGAAAACATCTGAAACAAATGATGAAAAATGTATCCAGCTTTGTACGATTGCAGATAGGGCGATTTGTCTGCGTAAAGTGGTCAACTTTACGTCTGGGTTGATATACTTTGCAACACTGACTCGAAGCTCAAACTTGACAAACTTGTATACCTCAGAGCTAGCCTTAAAGCTTATAAAAAACAACTACATTATAATAACAAATTTCTATGTAATAATAGCCGCCGTTAAGATTAGGTGGTGCTAGCATAAAATAATGCTCTGCTTGATGCTAAGGACTATGGGTCCTGGTTAACGATAACATAAGTTAGCTATATACCTCTATAGCAGAGGTAGTTGCTGATGCTAAACATACAGCAGCATCATCATAAAGTAAGCCCTTTACTAATCCGACTGTACGGGTTGGTATCCAAAGTTCTCTAAAGTAGGGAGAGAACACCACCACTACCAAGAGAAGCTGGGTTGCGCTTGTGACCACACTCCCCATGACCCATCAGGCGCCAACAGTCACGTTGACGTCATGTTTAGTCCCTACTCAGCCACCATGGAACCTGGCAAAAACAGGGACCAAAAATCATGCCTGGTACCTGGAACTAGTGGAAACGCGCCAAACACGGGCCGAGTAGGGCTAATTTTGGCCATGACTGTATATATAATGTTGATAGGTAGCTTATGTATATCGTCTTTTGTGTTATTGGACATCTTGGACATGGATGTCAAGTTAACACAAGCATCAACTTAGCACCACTGGTGACTGGCCTTTGTATAACACAGCTAATGCCACCATGAGGAAAATAATAAAAATGTCAATACAAGAAAAAATTCTGACGATTAGCACCCACAGAACAGTCCAAAGAGGGAGATGAGGCAACACAATATTTCATAAACAACATTTCAGAAGCTTCCATGCTTATATGTCAGGGATGAAATGCTTCTACGCCAAGAAATTATGACAATACAGACTTAACACATAAAAGCAAACTTACAAACCATGACCCTCAAATGAAAATAACCACTTGCAAGTGCATACAATGATTCACACCAGTTTTGTTTCGTAATCCTCACACTAGTTCCACTCACTCACTTGTTCCAAATGTCATTCTAGTGGTGCTAATGTTTGTTATGTTGTGCATTTCCTTACCTTACCATTTCCTAACCCTCTCGACCTAATAATACAACTGCTACTACCAAATCAAATCGGCATCAGGCCCTGCGGTGCACCCTAGGCTCTGTTTAAATAATCAGGGGATAGACCACAACTACTAATGAGGTTAAATTATGTATGTTATTATAAGGGTTTCTCCTAGGTCAGCATGGTGGGAGCTTCTTTTAGCCTTAAAGGACATCTTCTCCTAACCAATCCCTAGTTCTGTTGGACAGCTTAATAGGAAACCAGCCTACAGGTACTTAGATACTTCCTCAAACAATGAGCAGCATGATAGAGATAAGAATGATAATTTTTTTAGTTTATTTTTGCAATTAACTGCCTTGACATAGAGGGCTACAATTTGAGACAATCAAGACATTCTCATTAACAGTGCAGTTTCACAATTTCTTTTGTTTGTTCGTTTGGTAGGCATCCTTTCAAAACACTACCCTCAACTCATAGCTAAGTTGACATTGACATTCTATATATTTAGTTAAATCCTAAAATAAACCCACAACCAAATAATGTTAGTATGTTACACAACTAATGTTAGTTCTTTGCAAACATTAATCTCAGATATGCTGTAGATAATCGTTAACTAATGTTAGAATGATGCAAGTTATCAAAATAGCTAAGCTCTAGCCAATATCAGGCTTTTCTGTCTTCATATCGTTCCTCAACTATCAACTTTGTTTTACTAGGACAAACTGAAAAAGTCTGTGGCGTTAAATGATTAGGCGTTTATTGTTCTCCAAATTTCACCAAATTCTCTATGCTGTGTGTAGAGCTGACTTACATCATATCCATGATGAGTCTACCCTGGAACTTACAGAGATAGCAACTTTCATCTTTAAGGATTTGCTTCCATGGAGGCTGCACAAGGGAAATAGTAGATGCTATACCTCAAACTGTGAGCTGTGAGCATGTTTTTTGTGTAAGGAATACATACCTCTGCCTTCCTCCAAACGATGTCGGCGATTAATACGTTGTCTCTTTTCCTCTTGTCTTATCTGAATGTGCTCCTCGATATTTACACCTGGGAAAGGAGGTACAGAGACAGCTTAAATAAAATAAAAATACGCAATCAACTCAATATGCACATTCTGATCAACACAGCAAATACAAAAACATTACTTAAATATAAATGTTACTAAAAATAAAAACAACTTAAAGGTATAGTTCGGTTCTTAACACTTTGAGCCCCTTTCACAGGTTGTCTAAAATGCTATAATGTGGTTGACACCAAAATTTTGATGACTGCTCCTGTCTTGGCTATTTGGGAAATGTAGAAACGGCTCTGACTGCGTCAAAATGGCTAGCTGTGGGCATTAGTTGTTTCTGTCCTTAAAACACTAGTTTAAAGGTGTAAGTGCTACTTACCGAGTGGTTAGTGGTGTACACTGATGTTCTAACCCAAGTATTGTAGCAAAATACAGTATCTGTGACATGCCTTTTGTAAAAATGCGCTATATAAATAAAATTGAATTGAACTGAATATTTGTCATGTTTTATTTGCCTGTATTTATTTACATGTTTTAAGTCCCATAGGTTTCTATTAGAAGACTATTTGCTTCTTGATATCACTCAGCCAGCCCTAAAGCTACAACTGAATTGGAAGTTTATGTGTGGTTGTGATGTATATGACAAAATAGTCCCGTAATTTACAAAGTGCCAAATATAATATGACAGAAGCTTTATTATGATGCATGTACAGTACATGTTTTGGAACACCAGTAAACACCACTAACCAATCGGTGAGAAGCACTTTATTAAAACTAGTGTTTTAAGGATAGAAACAACAAATGCCCATTGTTAGCCAGGCAGGCAGGCAGATGCGATTCTACATTTCCCAAATAGCTGAGACAGGAGCAATCGCCAAAATGTTGGGGTCAACCACTTTCTTGCATTTTAGACAACCTGTGAAAGGGGCTTAAAGTGTTAAAAAACGAACTATATCTTTAATACAAAAACATAAATAAAATATATATATGACAAAGTGCAATTCATATGACCACTGACTCTCATAGGAGTAATCTGACAAAAAGGTACCTAACAGTAGGTCCAAGGGTATCATCTCCTTTACTGCATCAAAGATGCCTCTTTGTCTGGCTTCCTGGCCATCCAGCTCTCTAGCACAGGCCTTACAGCAACCGCAAGCTGAGCATCCCGACTCACCAGATCCACAGCCACAAATGCTGAAAAGTACATAAATATGCCATTTAATTTTAAAGAGGCACGGAAATGAATATCAAAGTTTGCATCTCTCACCTCTAGATTAATCGTTAATCGTTATTAAAAATAAATGGAGTATTACACATTGATAATAAATGTAATAGTTTGGAGTATTTCCATCCATAGCATTGTTAAACAAGATGGCCAAGTGGTGCCAATTGTAATGTTTGGAACAACACAGACTAAAATATTAATTGTTCACTAAATGGTACTGGTGGAAGTGAGATTAAGATGCAGGCAGACAAAAGGAAAGACAAAGGACATTCCAGCATCCACAAAGGTCCTGGTCCATGTGCAACACACATTCATATTATAATACAAGCCCATGACAATCCATGTCAACAGAGCACCAACACCTTCAAAACCCCACATTCTTTTTAGTGTCTCAATAGTGTTTAGAGATAGTCAATAGTATCTCTTTTTTGGTGATTTGTTCTGTTGTGAGGGTAAACACAGTTGTTAGCCAGTTTAACATATGGCAATACTGCTGCCTGGCTTCTGCTATCGGTTACCAAATTCTCGGTTACCAAATTCTCGGTTCCCAAACGTTTTTTATTTGGGAAAAATAAAAAGTGTAAATTGTTTCTTAACCAATCCCCCCCAGACATTCAGGATTGGTTAAGAAACAATGAAAGGTTGTTAAGCAACCAGCTGTAATGAATCATCAACTTGATCTTAAAGCATACAACACAGCTCAGAACACAACACAACCCAGAGGAAAATGAGATCTCTTATGCAGAATTGTTTCTCATAGACAATAATGTGATATAACTGCAATTTTATGCAATAATGATATAAAAATAAGATTATTGTCTCAGGAGAAAGAGTTAAAGTATCTTAATGTGACTCCCTTATATCAACAAATGAGATTTAGTTTAAAGATAAAGATAAAGTTTTAACCATGCCAATGACTATTCCATTTAGCATAAATTGAATCCTCGTTAGAATCATGGTGCCATTTAGTCTATGGAATCGGTTTGATTATTTGTGAAGTGATGATTGCCTTGAGAATCTTCTTCTTGAATTTCCCCTTGGGGATCAATAAAGTATATCTAATCTAATCTAATCTGCACATTGGGTTCCTTTTAGATTGATTGTTATTGTTCATTGCACTTTTGTGGCCAGAGGCGATAAGGTAGGATGGCGACACACAGATGTGGGGTTCGGGTCATATCAACGGTCACTGCTATAAAACTATGATCTGTACAGGCTCTGCCCGGTTTCTGATTCAAGTATATAAGCTCTGTGAATATTTTTGTAAGACTGCTATGGTTTGCGACCTAGTCTGATTTCCGGTTGTTTTGTGACTTGGTGCACTGCCTGTACACTACTGTAATGTAGCCAGTTCAATTGACTAGTGGAAGCTAACTGTTAGAACAGGTGCTGCTTTGACTTACCATCGGTAGGCTATCTGGTGTAGCTCATTTGAAACATTGCCGTAGCTAATTTAAGAAAATGTCATTTTTACATACATTGAGAACACTGAAGTGTGTGACACTAACTTTAGTTGGGATTGTTCTCTGTTAACATATTAGCTACCTAAGCTAACGCCAATTATGTCAATTTGCCAGGCATAAACTGCTCACTGCACAGTCTGGAGGGCTCTGTATGTGTCCATTTGTCCATTTGATGACAGAAAGCCATTTCTGTTGTCTTCCTGGGTATTGGGTAATATTGGAAAATTTGTGTCCAGATTTCTTTGCTTTGCTTTAACTACATCACACCGCATAACAGATAGATGGCAATGTTGTTTACACTAGTAAAGAGTCCTCAGGTGGTCCTCAAAATGGCGGTAGCGTTACAGAGTGACGTCACATGATATCTATGAATATCTGGGTTTTAGATAGTTTTGTTGTTGTTCCTGCTAACCACCTGAAATCCATCTGTCGGTGGCACAGACGGTCTATCTGTGAGTTGAACAGTCTGTCTGTGTGACAGATAGTTGTTTTTCAGTCCGTGTGACAGCTGGTACATTTGCGTTGCTAGTGAGTGTTCTGCTGCTATGTGCTTCACCTCAGTGGGTACTGACACTCCGTGCTTCTCTGACTTTGTGGCTGTTTGGGCTCAGTTAGTTTGTGTTTCGAACTGTGTGTCTCTATTTGTACTTCTCTCCCTGTGTAGCAGGTTGCCTCGTCGTGTGTGTCTTGGCAGTGTGTTCTAATGGGGTTGTGATTTGCCACCCTTTTCTCCCTCTCTGCGCTGTTTTATTCCGATTGCCTGTTTTCCCTTGCAGTTGTGATTTACATTTTGGCTTATTTCTTGTTTCCTGTTTCGTCACACGTTTTAGTCTTGCCTTTTTTTTGTTTCCCCCATTCAGTCCGGTTCTTAACCATCGTCACTAAAAGAAAATATCAGTGCTTATATGTGTTGGAGCGTTTTTGTTTTTTTCCAGGACCTGTGGGGCGCTCTATATTCTGTGTTTTGCCCATTTATTTTTGTTTTTCCTCTTCTTCTCCCCCATTGTTTGTATTATTAAGATTTACTTTTTTTATCTTTTTAGTCCACAGGATCCCTTCTCTTCTTCTGTCGGTCGTTGTTGGTTGGGTGACACTCCACATAGTTTTTTTAATTTATTATTTCCCCTAGCCCTTCAAAAAAAAAGAAAGGCTGGAGAGTAATGTCTAAACACTCTAGAATATGGGCAGTCCTGTATGACCAACTAAAATGGAGATACACCATGGGTCAGATGAAAAGGCAATGGCGTTTATGGGCCGAGTGAGTACGGGCGGTGAGAGACAACGGAGACACTGACAATGCTGACTGTGTGTTTTATGTAAACAGCTCTTCTCTCCGCAGGGATGATGGCTGGCTAGGCACCACTTACGCTGTGGTGTCAAATAATTATGTTATAAAAATTCATTCTCTACTTACTAACCTTTCTGCCCAAGCAGCTGAACTCATAACCCTGTCCATAGCCTGTGTGTTCGCTGAAAGTTAGTCCTTGACGATGTTGACAGATTCCAAGTATGCTTATGGGGCAGTCTATGACTTTGGGGCAATCTTGAAGAGAGGGGGTTTTGCACAGCCACAGTAAATCCATCTAAAACCTTCACTTTGTGTAGTTGCCCCTAAAAGCCATTCAGCTACCAACGGCTGTTGCAGTAGTTAAATGCCCACTATGCAACATTTTTAATTTAATTAATCCGTTCCATACTGTTTAGGATGCAAAAATGAGTCATGACACGGCGAACGAACGGTGTAGAATGCGCCACCGTGGCCTATAGTGGTAGATACAGCACTTGCAATGTTCAGCAGCGCGGACCGCCTCCAAAAGAATGCAGTGCAATACAATGCAATACAGCGGTCTTTAGAGGGAGCTTGTGAGAGAAAAAAAAATAGAACGTTGCTTAGCCCTTCTTTAAATGTTAGTCAAATACACACAATGATGATCCATAGAGAAATGTTAAATGCTCGTCAATACACAAGGGGGTAATGACATACCAAGCGAGTGGTTAGCATCAAAATCTGTTTTGGCCCCAGCTGTGGCGCAACCTACACCGTACACCGGCGACCCGGGTTCGATTCCCGCCCCGTGGTTCTTTCCGGATCCCATCCCTGCTCTCTCTCCCATTCACTTCCTGTCTCTCTCCACTGTCCTATCAATAAAAGGCAAAAAGGCCAAAAATATACAATTTGGCCACTGTAACAATGACAAAATGATGACTAACATGCATTTTGCTCCAGTTTCTTTTCCCAGGGAGATGGCAAAATAGTGTACAAGGTGTTTAACCCTATGAAAAAAAATTTTGCCAAATGTCTAACCAAAGATAGGCCAAGGTTGGGAGTACCAGCGAAGCTGAACAGTGATAATGGTTGGCATTATGTTACACAAGTCATCACTAACCTTACCGACATGCTTCGCATTGATTTCAGCCACGATGTGGTTGGAATGGATATTATGGGATTTTGACGGGGAGACCAATAAATTCAACATATCCACAATTGAAAATGTTGAATCTCATATAGCTAAGTACATCAGGGTTGTGTGCAGCTTTGTTCTCCATTTCCAGCCAGGTGAAGAATGCGCTGCCACAGGTGTTTGGGCCCAAACAGATTTCCGACGGAAAACACTGGAACACTGGCATTCTCCACTATTTCCAACAGAAATACTGGCATTCTCCACGGAAACATGGGCATTCTCCACGATTTCCAACGGAAACACTGGCATTCTCCATGATTTCCAACAGAAACACTAGCATTCTCCACAATTTCAGGGCCATACAAGTACACCTGGGGTACAGCTGTTACATTGCCGGGTAGTGCAAGCCCTGAATCACACTCAGCCCCCCAGGAGCAGCAGCTACGCCCATACTGTAAGATCATCCGCTATCACTGTTATTTTTTATCACTGTGCATTTTCCCTGTGAAGGGAAATTTAAGATATTTTTTATCTGAGGTCTACTAAATGCACCAAGCAGTGTCACTTTGCTACCATGCTACCAGCTAGACACAAACTAGAACATTTCATTTTTACAATAAAATCTGCTGAATTCATTAGCTTAATGGTTTGTGCATTACTTAAGAGAGTACAACAAGCAGGGAATGAGGAAATTAAAGAAGCGCTGCACCCGAAGATGCTGACTATGAACAGATGACAATGTTATTTCATTAGGTCTTTTGTGGCATGTCAAAGGTAACAGTCAGACGTATTGCGTGAAGATTTCAATTAGGATGTTCCGGTTGAGACATGGTCACGATGGCAGCATAGAGGAACAGCTGCCGAGAATTTGTATGTTTTCATTGCCCTAAAAAATCTAATTATGTTTGAGAATTGTAAATATTGAGTAAGAGGGGCAATGATGTCTAGTAAGGGTAGAAAGAAAAAGATATCAAAGCATCAAGGCAAACAGAGACTCAAAGTGGAAATGGTAATGCTAGTTCTGGAAAGGAAACTGCAGCTAATTGTGGACTTGCAACTATGGGGCATGGCCACTAGTGTTCTTCTGCAAAAAAAATTGGATCCGCTACTAGTGCTAGGGCTTTTGAGACAGAGACACCGTTCCAACGTCCGGCCTGACCTCAATCGGTGTGTGCTTGCATTCATCTTTTTGATATATCTTGTCATTTGTCCGTTATCCCTCTTTTTCATAAATATGGACACAGTTTCAGGGGGTTGTTGAGGGAGAGAGGGGGTTGGTGTTGGTGTTAGGTGGCGGCGATGTTGGAGGGCGGCGATGTTGGGCCAAGTCCACCTTGTGGTTTCTGCCAAGAAAATGCAATCTAGTTTAAATTTGACAGAAGAAATAAGAGATTTCCGTAAGGACAAAAAAATTAAACTGGAGAAAAATCAAAGGAGAAAAGGAGTTTCAAACGTTGTTCCCTGCCCGGCTAAAAGTGTAATACCAGGAAGGAGATGAGATCTACGAAACTGTGGAGGAGGCAAAGAGGGACTTGACTAAGGGGGGATTCAACAAGCGGAGCAAGCGGAGACGATAGTCGAGCATCTTCAAAAACTAAGTTGCCAGAGAAACAGACAAGTTCTTATGACAATCTGGAAAACAACTGGACCTGGAATTTTGTCACACTGACATCTATGAGGGCCCTCCCTCTTACAGAGAGGCAGATTATTCCCCAGAGCATCTGGTGGCGGGTCTCAAGTAAGACCCATACCGTGGAAGACGCTTTTATGTTCTTACTTCTCTACTTTGTTGAATGTTCAAAATTTGATTGATTACAGTTGTTCTACACTGTACAGGGGATGTTTCTTACTCTCACGCACTGTACAGGGGATGTTTCTTACTCTCACGCAGGACATGACCCAAAACTGGACTCGTCAACTGGTAAATCTGACACAAAAGTTATAAGTAGGAAAATGGTTGTTGTGATGAAAGAACTGGGGATTGTAGATGTATGGAGAGAATTATATCCGTCAAGCCAAGACTATACTTCCTATACTTCACCACATGCGGTATACACCAGGATAGATTACTTTCAAATTCAAATGAAAAATTGAATAAGGCTCCTTGCCCGTGAGGGAGTTCCGTTGCGGGGGCACAACCATAGGGATGGTGTGCTCTGGTAAACGATGTTGGAACGAACTTATGACAACCCCAAAGCACGTGAATGGCTTCTACGCAGAGACAACTGGATGTCAGACACAATCCGGAATGAAATCTTGGAGATTCTGGCACATGCAGTACAGAGACACGACAAAGCTCTTTCTTTTGACTTATGGCCGATGGAACCACTGATGTAAATTCAAATGAACAGTTTTCATGCAGTTTACAGTATGTTGCGAACTATCTGTCTGTTGCCAATGCTTTTCTTGGATTCTATAATGCGCCGGATACTAGTGCAGACACACTCTTCGCATGCATCCGGGATTTTTTCATGCGTCTTAACTTGCCGATGGATCGCCTTCAAGGCTTTTGTTTTGACAGCGCCAGCAATAGGAGGTGATGACGTTCTCCGCAACCTGCCGTCACTGTGCCCAACAAGGTGGGCTGTACACACAAAGGCTATCAAGCGTGTGTGCTGTTCATGTGGTGTAGCTAAATTAACACATTCCTTAAAAATCTGTAGTTGTGCCATTATGGCTCTTTGTGATCGATTGTTCTCTGGTTCATACAAACATAAACATTTCATATAATATACTATATTTTGCTATAATATAGTGTTGTGTAATGTATTCAATTATGGTGTATGACTTCATTTCAATTGCCTTAAAAGTTATTCATGTTAAACTTGAAATCTAATATTTGTTTGTGTAAACTTGGGAATCTAATGTTTGTTTGTGTAAATGTTTATTTACATTTGTCTTATGTCCTAAAGTGGTTCCTGGTTATTTCATGAAATTGTTTGATACATTTATAAATAAAATGAAAATGATCTTTCATCAAGACAAATTGATTTTTTTTTTTATTTTTGCGGTTGAGATGGAATGATATTTCTTAAGAAAAATGTGTGTTTCACTCAAAATTATGAATTATAATTTATATCATTTTAAAGGTCTATTTCTCTTGATTAATATGGTGTGTATATTATTTCTTTGCCATGAAGTATAACGACACAGTAAGCATTTGTCCACTAAGAGGGCAACAGGTATGAAAAAATGGAATGTTCCGCTCAGACAGCAAAGGGTTAAGACCAACATAACACATTGATCAAAACATTCATATGATCCCAGATATTCTCAAAACATTTCATTTTTACTGATGAACAAGCTCAAGCTGGTGTTTGGCATCAGCTTTGTCATGGGACTCCAGTGCCTTTACGCCCAATGTCGCTAACTGTAGATTCTTGCATAGAAATGTCCTAGCTAAGAAAATGTCCTAGATTGTTTGTAACCTGTTGACCTAAATAAAGTAAATATATATATATATATATATATATATATATATATATATATATATATAATTAAAAAAAAAGGTGTTGAAACAACAGATGTTTTAAAGATTATACAAGATTTCCCACAATGCAACAAAGGTAGGTACATAAACATTTTGTAACTCCCTAACATATACAGTATTTTAAGACTCAAAGAAGGTGCCATTGAACACCCTGTGCGAAACAGCAAATGCTAGTTTAATGTTAGCTAGGCTACTTAATGGGACATTACCAAAACTGAGAAAAACTTAACATGAGGCCTTATTCGGAGAAAACTGAAATGACTCAGTAAAACAATAAAAGAATACATGTCCTATTAACCATTTTGATTAAGTGAATATATAACGTTTATTTTAAAACTGATTTTGCATCAAATGTCAATACAGTTGCGCTAACTGGCTAACATTAAACTAGCTAGCACCTGCTGCCTCATCAAGTTGTTCAATGTCACAGCTTGGGTCTGTATGCTATTGTTAAATTGGGCTGTGGCCAAAATGCAGAACTAAAGTTTAGTGTTGGTGTGTCAGTTAAGATAATGAAGCAAACATTATCATTGTAGTGTTCACAGGTCTCTGCCCAACCCCAAAAACATTTGGTCCTGTTTGTCTTTGTTTCCGAAGAGATTTAGCTGAAATACACTATAGACAGTCTATGACATGGAGGAAGTCGGGACAGGTATCAGGTGTGTTAAAGGAGTCATGCGCCTGAAAGTGACCCAGGAGCACTGCTAGAGTGTAATTTACAGGCTCATTTAAAAGGGTTAGAACGAAACGATTCGTAATTCCCACCTCCCCTGGCAAATTCATGAAGCAACAGGGGATTGGACCAGAGATGGTTCCAAACTATCTTTGATTGGACTATGTAAATGGAAGGAGGTGTATCTTAGTGCGGCCGATTTCAAGAGCCTCGTTTCAGATTGGCCTGTATCAGCTTAGCCATTTCTAGCTTGAAATTTACATGTAGAACGAGGCGGTAGACGGTGTTGAAGTTTTGCTGTGGTGATACCTTAAGCTACCTAGATTCAACAATAACAAGGTAAATGCGGTTTGACATTCTATGAGCCCTTTAAATCACATCTACAGGTCATAAGTGGTAGCCACCACAACCAAGCTGACTGTATGCATGAACATAGACTTACCCTCCAGGCACCCGATCTGGCCGGCCACTACTAACACAGCTGGCTCCATATCCTGTGCAATCGCCGCACACGGTGCACACCATACACTGGTCTAGCTTCCACTTGTGCATGCCTGGCTGGCACATTAGAGATTTTTCCTCCTTTTCATCAAGCTCATCTTCCAGGTCCTCATCCATGGCAGTAGCCATATTTTCTACACCGAACACTAAGAATCATAGACAAAATCTTAATAACAAATGTTCCACTCATAGACTACAAACCCAATATGAAACATATTATATTTGGCAGCCAATTACAAAGCCTTTTGAGAAACTGTGGCCTAGCATGAGAAGACAATAGCTGCTTTAAGACCAAGTTTCCCAAAACTACACTTCTACCATGTACCATGTAGCACCCATGGGTTTTCGCCTGCTATAATTGTTACATTTATTCTTTTATATATATCTTACCTTTACCAGCCTGAGTCATGGATCCAGTGTCTCTACCACACTGACCCTTGTTGTTCACTCCAAATGTCCACACTTCTCCACTCTTAGTGAGAACACAAGTATGAGCCTTGCCCATGGCTACCTGAGTAACAAAATGGCCCTTCAGGTCGCTAACCTGACCTACAAAGAAGACATTTTGATAAGATGTAAATATGTTTGCCTTTTCTGAGGTCAAGCACATCAATCAAGTTGAGACAAAAGGTAAGCAAAATAAAAACTATTTTATGTTTTTGTTTCTTCTTACATGTGCCGTCACAATAGACAGCATCCTTCCCAAACATATACAGTTCTCCATCCTTAGTGATGACACTGCTGCTTCCATTATTGCAGGCTGTGTAAATGGCCATTTTGCTCTCCAACTTGACCATTTTCTTGGGTTTGTAAGGCTTTGGCTGCCTGCGACTCTTGGCTGTAAATTTAGGACAAACAAATAAGGACACTGACACAACCTAAAAATACTATAACTAACAATGCATGAAAAAATCAATTGCTATAGTAGTCAAAGTCACAAAGTCAGACTAGTAATACCCAATACATACTTGTTTCACCATCCTCCCCCTTACTGGCCAGGCCAGTGAAGAACACACTACCATCTTCTGTGACCAAAAGGGCATGTGAACCGTCATGCCCAACAGAAAACTGCATTATCTTGGGCGATTTGGTGATTGGCAATTCCACCCATTTACCAGCTGATGGGCCCCCTTGTTTGATACCAAGGCTCTGGTACTTCCCTGTGTAATACATCTGTTCAAACACAGAAAAAGAGTATGGAAAAATGGGTACTCAATCCAAAATTCATTCCCATACCTGTTGCCTAGGAATACTTGTACAATTATCAAAAAACTTGCTTTCTGTTATCATTCTTACTTTTTTGCTAGGCAACTATATTTAGAGGGATATAGAGGGAGTTCATTTATAGGAAACATTTAATTCACACAATAATCTCAATGGACTAAAATACGAAAAACAATAAACACACAGTAAATAATAGGAAGTAACACACCAAAAGATAAAGCATGACAAGAATAAAATGAATTAAAAGGATTAGGGCGCATTCCAAGATCAAATAAAAATATTATATACCGTGTTGGCCCAACATATGAGACGACCCCCCTTTATCCATTCATTTTTGGAAGAAAAGTATTTTGAAGACCAGGTTTTGTTTTATACAGAAAATGTATTTAGGCATATTTGATAATGCTGGATATAATATGTTTATAGAATGGATATAAATGTAGCCTATGCGAGGGCATGAGAGGGCAGTCTCACTCTCACAATCGGCAGCCCTGCTCAAGAGGCATCCAACCAGAAAATAATAATATTAATAAAAAAAACAACAAGGGGGTAAACCCATATGCCTACATTTATGTCATGTAGGCTATCGTCCTTGTTAGCAGGACTCTTTTCTGCACGTCTTTTATCAGGCAAACCAATAACGATTCAACTAGTCAATTGAACATCTACAATGCACGGGGGGCATTGCACAAGTTGGCAGACTGCTCTCGGCACCGTGAGTACAACGGCACAAAGTTCTCATCCTCTTTAATTTCAAGGCATTTGTCACATGTTTTTCTCTTCTGATCAAATATTCTAATAATTACAAACACTGGCCTAGCAGTCCACCGGCATCTTTCCTCATATCATGTCCCTTGTCTCTTGCTCTCTCTGAAGTGAAAGGCGTAATTTGATTTATTTCATTTTGCATTTTTTTCAAGCGGAGAATCCAAGAACCAACTAATTTTATTGGTGTGGCCTAACGGAAGAAAAAAACATTTTTTTGTTTGGCTTTTGTTTTTTATATTTAAATATTATAATAATAATAAAAAGAAAATGGGCTAAACCTACATATCTGCATTAGTCTAGTTTACAACATGAAAGCACTGACACAAAGAAAACAGTAGAGCAAATTGAGCTCTTCTGCTACTTAGCATAGGCCTATAACCTCGGCTACTCCTCACAGATGTCATCTACCTCGCTGACCAGGCATGGATTGGTCTGCAACAAAGCCATAGTCCATTGCGCAGCATCATTCTTTTACACCACCCGAGACTAGCTTTGAATTCATTTGTGGGTGGGCTATATTCAGTTCTATCAGACTATCTCCAAAGCATTTAGCTCTAATATGTCCCTGCTTATGGGCATTCCATCTTCACATTTGACTGCGACATCCTCACAGACTCACCTGTCAATTTCTTGGAAGCGGCAAGACTTTCTTTGACCGTTAGCATTTTTAAGCCGTTCTTTCTGGGCTCGCTAACGACAAACATTGCACCCAATGACCCCATATTGTCAGGCTGCTTGAGAGTTATTAAAGAATTCGGCCATGTTCACTACCATAACTTTAAAATCGACTATTTTATTTAGTCTGCGAAAATAAGACGACTCCTCTTTTTAAAGAGATATTTTTAGAAGAAAAATTTGGTCTTATATTCGGGCCAATATGGTAGTTCCAAGGGTTTCCCCCTATGTACACTTGACTGTGCCCCCCCCTCCCCCCCGAGATGTATGATTAAAATTTTCAGACACCATATGTGAAATCCATAGCACATTTCAAACAGGGTCAGAAAATAGGTTCTCTCTCGCCATTGACCGTCATTCATATTTTTTGACATCTTAGGTCCCATGGTCCAGAAGTAGAGGGGCGGGTCTAAGGCTCCCTATTAGATGTGCAAAAACCTCGATGAAAAAAAGGTTTTGGATCGACCGTATTCTGACCAAAAATGTATTAGAGGCGATCTAACAGAGAATTGTGCATCTTATAATCAATAAAAGAAAGTTAGAGTGAAATTGACAACATTTCATTCATCTGGTAGTGACTAGATGGTTCTCATAGACAAAATGAACTCTGCAAGTGTACAGACTTATTTCGTAGAGTTCATGTGTACATGCGCGCAATTCATTTCACAAACTACTTAATTTTTTTAGTATGATGATTTATTTGTAGGGCACCGTACCTTTCCTGAGGCAGTTTTCATCAAAGCAAATTCCCTGCCTGCTCCCAGCAATGCTGCTTCTTCATCAAACCCTGTGCCTGGGAAACCATATTTTAAAGCTTACATTTATGGGCAAAAATGGCAAGGAAATTTTTTTTTGTCTATGGCAATGAAACCAACATTTCTTTTTTGCAGTACATTTCAACATACAACTACAGATATTCAAAGCGACAATTGACAATGAACCCTTAAATCTTAGTAAGAATTTCAACATCCATTACCAAACATTCTCAGTACCAACACACTCACTGATAATGTGCAGTTCTTTCTCCAAGTCGAAGAGGGAAATACCACAGGCATGGAGACACTTCCTTGCCAGCTTTAGCTGCAGTTCTTGCTGCAGTAACAGGTCATCAGAGCTGGCAGAATAAATCCGTACCACAAAGCCATCCTGTTGTGCCATAAGCAGAGAAAAGAGCAATAAATAATGGACCACTCAACTCAACTTTTCCAACCTTAAACCCATTATCAGAAGTGGATCTAGATGTTCAAATGAAAATCAATGTGTTTAACACACAAAACAGGCAAAAAGCCATGAAAACAAATTGCTTAAAAGAAAAATCCAAAAGTGTCACATTTTTGCACTTGACTCTCTTGTGAGTGCCATTTGATACAGCCCCTCAACATACACAGTATAGGTCACTAAAAATGTATAAAATTGGCCATAACTGTTTTGAAGTAACCTTGGAGCCTTTGGGCAAGATCCATTATGAACCTAGTCACTGTTGGTGAGCAATGGAATGTTTTGATGTTACATATTTAGGTCACACAAAATTGGGTAGCTTTATTCTTTTAATCTATTAATCATTGCCAATCTATCGTCATTCCATACAATATAAATCAGGTTACAGTTACTTTGTCGAAACTTTTTTTATCTGCACATTTTTGTTTTTCAAATTATATTTAAGATGTTTTTAAAGAGGCACTCAGTAAGTCTGTTTTATAACCCTGCATTAAACGCCACAAACCTGTAGGGGGAGCTCTGTACAGTTAACTGTACTGCTGTAGTGTACACTCCCTCAGAAGTTGCAAGTTCCGTATTCACTATACAGGGCTGTACAGTGGTGCGCTCAATCGCCGTTTGCTACACAACAGACCAGTCTAACAGAAAAAACTATTTCTAAGTGATTTTATGACCATAAAAATGGTCGCATAAACTTACTGAGTGCCTCTTTAAGACCTCTACGAATAAAAATTAAGACCATTTCTACAGGAAAAAAGATGTTAAGATTATCCTCAACAATTTCTGTTAACTTTGTTCCCCAATAAGAGTTTGACTGAAGCTACTCATTTTAATTCAGATAGGTTACGTGTGAGTGAGTGTTAATGCAATGTTGTTAGACCTCCCCCGCCCCCACGACAACTTAATTTTCACTCTGTGGATACCACTGTCTGACTGACAGATGTTGTTGTGGAGGAAAGGGAGTTTGTCATTATCTGAACTTCAGGGTAATTTACGAGAACTTACCACCTGACAACATACTTTGGAATGGAACAAGAACGTTTTACAAGGGAGAACGGTGCTAAACATTGTTTCAAAGGTAATTGGGCAGAGTATGGGAATTGTAATTGCCTAGTAAGAAAAGAAAAAAAAAACACGACGAGGAGTAGGATGATGTCTGTTTGTGTGTGTCTTGCAGTTAATAATACACATGATGTAAGCTGAGGGGAAGGAAAACAAATCTAAAACAAAGCGAGTTTATGCACCTCAGAAGTTCCTGACGAATTAGCCTAACAAGATCAATGACCATGCCTACGTCCCTCTAAACTGCTTAATCATGCATTTTGCATAACGTGCATTTATGATTTTGATGTTGGCCATCAAGGGGCAACAGGTTAGCATTAGTAGGCTAACGTAGAAATGCTTTTATTTCTATACATAAGCCATTCTGTTATCTACATTAGACCATCATGTGCGCCTATATAACCTGCAGAAATGCTTTTATTTCTATACATAGGCCATTCTTTTTTCTACATTAGACCATCATGTGCGCCTATAGAACCTGCAGAAAATATTCATGTATGTGTCAAAATATATGACAGTGCTTTCCAGCACAACACAATACTGCAACATAGCCTATGTTTCATTGAATATGGATATATTATTAATTACAGATTAGGCCTAGTATAATTTATTTTTTCTACAAAGGAGCGTTTCTGTCACATTGAACTTCAGTGATTCTCTCCTCAGAAAAGCCAAGTCAGCAGGCAATGAGGCAAAGCTATAAAGGTGAAGTGTTAAATGTCAAAAGAGATATAGCATGGTATTTGGGATTCTTTGTTTTTTATAATGCTCAATGTTTTTTAAGACATGTAACGTACCACAGGACAATATTTTCAGTTATGGTTAAGTTTTGTTAACTAACTGTTAAGTTCTGCTACTCAATTTTTTTCCAAGGTTGGCAGGTATGAATTTTCTCTAAAAAGTATTTTACAGTAGGCTACACTATCGCCAAAGAAGAGTTTGTCTTCACTAAATTTAAACCCATGTTGCAATGAAAAAGAACGGTATTGCCATTTTTGGTGGGTGCTCCAAAATTTTTGCTGGTGTTCCAAACTTTTTGAAGTTGGGGGCACCAGTGCTACCAAGTAAAAAAGTTAATTTCGAGCCCTGAAATTATTCTTATCTTGGACTGCCAACAGCACCACATGAATGAACACACATAACTGATTATAACATGCATTACTTAAGGTGGTGCTACATTACTAAAGTGTATTAAAAGGGAAAATACTAAAAGCAATACCATACAAAAACCATATATAAATCTAAATTTCAAAGTTTGGCAAATACCAACATTGTTGTAATAACAAACATGAAAACATTGCTTTGTTGAGAAAGCATAACTCACATCTTTGCAGGCAGCAATCTGATTAATATGTTCTCCATCAGTGAACACAATGTTTTGTCCATCTGTTTGCAAACCTTAAAAGATAAGACATAAGATTATTCATAACGCTCATGGCATTTTTGTTTATTAAAAACAAGCACCAAACTTATTCTGCCTTTTGTTATTCATGGTAATTGTCAACAATAAAGAACAGAAAACTGCTGGAAATCCCGCCCACAGCCAGGGGAAAAAAAGCGCAAACAAAAAAAGCTGGAATCGTAACCAAAACAAGTGACGTAAAAACAAAACCATCACAGAACAAATTTAAAGGTAAAGAGGTAAAAAGGTAATTTGCGAGTTTTTTTTTTTTTTTTTTTTTTTTAGTATTTTGATTTGTAAGTTTTCGTGTTAACTTTTTGGCACAAAATTGCATATCCATATTTCTGTCCCTCCGTAGGCATTACAGCATTTCCTTGGCAAAATTCAATGATTCTATTAGTGTATACTTTGGAAGTTGAGCTGCATTTTACAACATTCTGCAAAGGTCTGGAAACAAACATTTATCCATAATCTAATTGCCTTTTTCCATATCTTTCCAGACCTGGAAAAAAAAAAATCATACTTTTTCATACTGTACAGTATGACAAGGGTGACAAGGGCCACAACACAACACAAATAAAAAAGCCGACAGCATAAATGCGAATCCCTACAATACATATACAAAAACCTACAACACAACACGCTTGCAAAAGCCCAACAGAACAACACAACACAACAGAAGTTATCCCACAACAGAAACTGTTATGGAGAAACGGCAGAGAACTTTTGATAGAAGGAACGGGTTCTGATTATGGACTTTAGTTGCCATGGCAATTTTTATGTACGAACACAATATCTGTCATAAAGTTTTCTACCAGTAAGTAGCACCATGTGACCGTTGAATGGTGCTGGTAAAAAAAGAAGCACTACAATATGTGTGTTTAGCCCCAAACCCTGTGTCTGAGTAGCTTTGTGAAAAAGCAAGTGTCTGTATATTGACACAAAAAGGGAGCAACATAACAGTAATCACGCACATAGAAGTCTCTGAGAAGTTGCACCAACAACGTCTGCTAGATTGCATTTTTCTTAAGTTTGAAATGAAAAGTTTGAACAATGTGGATACTTACCGTATTTCTATGAACTACGTATTCTGTTATAATTAGCCTACCAGTATACCGTTAATGATCATGACTTAGCAAGCAGTCATTCAGTTGTAAATAATCGTCAATAAGCAGAATATTAAGTATCCAATACAGTAAGTATACACTTTTCTTTTCAAACTTTACTGACTTGTCAAACAGGACACCATAAACAGATGAATAGGCAGTGAATACAGATCTTTAGCATACAGTCTATGGTGCAACTTCACAAAGCCAGCAACGTGCATTATTACCACGGCAACTAAAAGTCCATAACCACAGCCTGTTTCTCTGCCATGACCAGAGATAAGAACTTAAATGGGCTCTGTCACCAGTTTCTGTTGTGGGATAGCTTCCGTTGTGTTGTGACTAATTGTATTTGTGTTGTGCTGTGGGCTTTTGCAATAGTGTGGTGGTGTGGGTTTTTGTAGGGATTTGCATTTCTGTTGTGGCTTTTTATTAGTGTTGTGTGGTGGCCCTTCCCAGCTACTGTAGTTTCCTCTACCCTAAACAGTTTTAAAATAAACGCCTCCACTACAATAATTTCCTATAAAATGATTTAACTGTTCAACTGTCAGTCTTCACCAACAATGTCTTTCGGCCATTTAAAATAAAATGCCTAATTAAAATAATACTTTAGTAAATAATTATACTGCCAGCTAGCAACCACCTCAAGTACCCTAGCAAATCTATAACAACTACTTTCACAATAATTTCAATATAGCAAATAAAATAGCAACCAATAGGTTTAATCTTTTCAGTGTCCAAAAAATCCTTGACACAAAATCAGAGGGGGGTTGGGAATACAAAGAAAAAATACAAAAAATGAAGTAAACAAATAAACACAAACTAAGACTAAACCAGCTGTAGGAGAATAGACCAATGAATGTCTGAATTATAACGGGTGAATACAGTACCAGGCATGGCAATCGTTCCATCCTGTTCCAGTGTTTCAGGGTTGATCCTGACTGCTGTTACATTGTGACTACTCATATCACAATATAACAGGCAGTCCTATGATTAAATGCATAAAGAAAAACTATGTAAGTGATACTAACTTTACACAGTCAACAATTGTTAATCAATAACAAGATAAAAAAAATCACATACAAGAATTAAAAATATTGTTGAAGGCTCACATGCACATCTGACACTTTGCACATACACTTGAGCTAACAGCAGAAAAAAAAACCAATAGCCTATTTTCAAAATATGTTACCTGAGCAAACCCTAGCCATGACTGCTTGTCCTTCCAGTTCCTTATGCGTGAAGTGGAATTATACACATGGCCCTGAAATATTCACATTTTTCAATAGGAAGGTTAACAAACTATTTCTAAAAAAAAAAATCTTTATTGACAAATTCATATGACTTTGCTGCTACACCTTAAGAATACAATATATATATATATAAAATATTTTTTTTACAAAAACAGTCTTTATGTAACGGTAACAAAATTTGCACATCCACGCCCATTGGCCATTAACCATGGTATGTAACCTGAAAAAAGTTAAAGTAAACTCACAAAGCAGGTAATATAACTGACCATTTTGCTGTACGTTGGAGAGGAGCAGTTTACCACTAACTTCATGTTCTATAGCTTTATTTTTTATGCGACAACCCAAGCTTCCAATGATTTAATACTGTGCGTTTGTGGTATTTCCTCCTCCCTTTGCAACGACAGTCCCCTTGCATGTTCAAGAAAAAATTCTGCTTTGTTGAGTAGCCTTTCTGATGGGCGAAGAACAAACATACTACCTTGCTACCAGTTCCAGACCACAAGTAGCACTATCTGTTTCTTTCATTTCGCCCTTCGCATTCTCTGTCGCCACCATGCTTTTTCCGGCATGAGTGAGCATATCAAAACAAAGACACTGCGCCTGTTCTTTTTAGCCCTATTATATCGCGATATCTAATTTTCTTCTCATTGCCTAACATTGTACCGGTATTATCGTGAACGGTTATGATATGGCCCAGCCCTAATCAATACAATGGAAACTCAATACCAAATTAAAATTGCTGTTTTCGTAGTTAAGGTTGAGACAGCCATTTTGTCTCTGTGTCTGTACTTTCAAGTAGGATTTGTAGCGGTCTTTACCCTTTTCATTATTTATAGGTAAAAGAAGCACTTTATGCAAGATTTATGCTAGAAAGATAAGCTGTATTAGCCTGCAGAAATTAAGGTAAATTCTGTGTTTTTTAATTTCCCTGGCCTTTCAGCTGAGAGTAAATTGTATTATTTCTCCTCTTTAGGGACATTTTCTACGGCATGTTTTGTATTGTAAAAAAAGGCATGTTTTGTATTGTAAAAAAGTGTTTTAAGTGCTGTATCGCAGTAAAACAATAGAGATTATACATCTCTGGTTCCAGTGTTCCACAGTCTTCAGATATCTGTCGAGTCGTGAAGCTACATACAACAGCAGAGTACATGACAAATGTCATTAATGAGGACTACACAGTGATTCTCAGCTAGCAAAACACCCTTAAATATACTGTGCATCACTGAGCACCTGCACCCTAACCTGCAGTCATGACCTGCATCAACAAACAATACAACATGCACCAGAAACTTTTATTGCCTACCCGGACTGTCCCACTGTATCCAGAACCCAGTTTGAAGAGACCATCCTTACAGAGCAAGTAGAGAAATGACCCATCTGTCTGCAAAAGGCAGTGTTCATCATCATCAATACTCAGCTCCCTCAGAAGCCATTTATTCATGAGAGCGGCACGTTTAATTCCATTTCCAAACCAATCCTGGATTTGAATTTTGCCCACCAGAACTGCCTGTACACTTCTTTGCAGTGCATTCAATATGGCTGGCACCTGAAAGGCACAAATGAGAAGTAAAACAGGCTGAATGTGCCATCTCTGACTTCTCACTATAATTTTAGCAAAGACACCCCTGGTAATGAATTATTGCTGATTATGAATTCACTAGTTAGACTCTGGAAAGCCAACATAACTCAATCAAAACAGCAGCTTTCAGATATTGCCAAAAAAAAGTCCTTCATTACCATCAAAATGTTACAAGTTAAACATGATCATGGAGTGTTCATTTAAGCACATAAAGAAAGTGCAAATCTTCATGACTAAAGAGTCTACAGTCTAAGCAGCAATGTTGTGTTGCAAATGCTTTGTTTATTTGCAGTTGGTAAAAGCAATGTACAGTACGACAAATACAGTATGAACAAAAATGAATTGCTAAAATTTACAATACTCAATTATACACTTTTTTTTATCTGTAACTTTGATAATAAGGCAACTACATAGAGACGCCATCAAGTCAGAATTAGCTATAACGCTGCAAGGTGTTCAAGCACTACATTTTGAACAACTGACACAAATTTTACTTTTGGTAAGATAAGGGGATGTGGAATTAAATGTGGAATTAAAACACTTGTGAATTCTCACCTTTATAGTCTGACAGGCATGACTACCATTGTTGGTAAGGATTGTGGACACAGCTTGTAGGATTTTACCAGTATCCCCCCAGGCCACCACCAGGCTAAAGAGGCAGGCACAGGACAGCGCTGTCAAGGCCTGTCCTGTAGGGTCATTCATTCCAGTGCTCCGCACAGTTATCTCCAGCAGTAAGTGATAAAGGGACTCTGTTGGTATTCAGGGTATTGCATTAGCAACATCAATTAAAAAAAGAACAGGAACACAAGGACAAAATCCCATATGACCAACTGCACAGACATGATTAGGAGTGGAGATATCATTTTGACAGATTCCTTATCAATTCTTTGCAGAATTCCTTACAGTAGTGTCAAAATTCAAGATTTTCAGCACCTACTATATACCGGCATAAACTTTGTAAGAAGCCTAAATTACTATGTACAGTGATCAGAATTTAATAGAAGTAAGTTAACAACTAGAACTGGGGCAAGGAATAAATCAAGGAAAGATATTCATACCTATGTGTTGGAAAAAAACAAAAAGTTCAGCGCCGGTGAGTAGAAAAGAGGATGATAGTGAGTTGAAAAGATTTTCAAACCACAATTGTTTGTAAAAGGTGTGGGAATATTTCAACATTAAGAGAAATTGTGTAATTTGTTGCTTATGCAAGATGAAAATGGAATTTCACCCCAGTACGACAGCCATGCACTAGCACCTGAAGAGGCTTAATCCAGGAGATGATAAAATGCCCCTCCTCAAAACACAACCTGGACTACACTGAAAGATGTTACCGAGAACAAACATATATCTAATACCCAACCTCGTTCACCCCCAGCATTCCATGTTAAAGCGTTTTTAGCCGAAGCTTTCATTCACCTTACACCGCTAGTCTCGGGGCATAACAAAGCCTATGCAGCTAAATAGCTATTTTTACACTGTTAACAAGGTTCAAAGTAACTCCACACTTCATTGGTAGACTTCTGAGGGCCCTGACATTTAAAACGAGACACTGAAAACTTTGAAAGTGCACAGGTACTTTATTAAAAAGACAGTGCTTGAAGAATTCATTTAAAGGGATCGTTCGGTTTTTAAGACATTGAGCCCCTTTCACAGGTTGTCTAAAATGAAATAAAGTGGTTGACACCAAAATCTTGATGATTGCTCATGTCTCGGCTATTTGGGAAATGTAGAATCGCCTCTGCCTGCCTTTAAAATGGCTAGCAATGGGCATGTGTTGTTTCTATCCTTTAAACACTGGTTTTAAAAAAGTGCTACTGATGGAGTGATTAGTGGCGCTTCCTGATGTTCCAACCCAAGTATCGTAGCAAAATACAGTTTCTGTCATGTTTTATTTGCCATTTTGTAAGTCCCATAGGGATCTATTTGCTCCTTCATATAAACAAAGTGCCAAATAAAACATGACGGAAGCACTTATTTCGCTACGATACCTGTTTTGGAACATCATTGAGCACCACAAACCACTTGGATAAGATAGCGCTTTTTTAAAACCAGTGTTTTAAGGATAGAAACAACACATGCCCATTGCTAGCCATTTTGAAGGCAGGTAGAGGCGATTCTACATTTCCCAAATAGCCAAGACAGAAGCAATCGTCAAAATTTCGATGTCAACCACTTTATTGCATTTTAGACAACCTGTGAAAGGGGCTTAATGTCTTAAAAACCAAACTATCCCTTTAATTAGTTTTTGATTATAGTATTCAGTGCCAACTATTACATTTAGACGCTAAATTTCATTGAAACTACATTTCTACTGAATTTCTTTGAAAGACAGTTTATACAGACAATACCTTCACAGAATTTTCCGGTCACCACCATCTTGAAATGAAATTGATTGACAAGCTACGCCGAACAGGTAGGACGGGAACAGATTGAAAATGATAATTCTGTAGAAGTGGTTGGATTCAAGCTGAAAATATATGGTGACTGTCTACATGAGCACTAGAGCACTAAAGCTGTTCCCACGTCCTACCTGTTCGGCGTAGCTTGTCAAACATCTTATCGCGACGACCGGAAAATTCTGTGAAGGTACTGTCTGTATAAATGTCTTACAATGAAATTCAGTGGCTAAATGTGATGGTTGTCACTGAAAACTAGTTTTTCTACTTAATGAAGTGAATTATTCAAGCACTGAATGTCGACTTGCCTACTCTAAAATACCTTAACAGAAGTCATTTAGTCTCTACCACTTCTCATATGTTTTGCTTCTGCAGTTCAGTTCAGGGCTGGCTATCTGTTCAGATCCACTGGTATTTTAATCTATTTTGTAAACTTTAGACAGGGAAAGGCATAAAGTGTTTTCCGCATAATTATTGGTCTAGGGATGTGGCATCACAATGTAAGCCCAACGTGATGTCAACCAGCCATCAGTCAGACCCTATATGACAAACACTTAATATAACAGTACAAAAACTGTACACCAAATTGAGACACACCAAGGACATCTGGTGGTTCAGTCTGGAAGCTCTCAGGCTGCTGGCCCTGCAGCATGTCCAGTAGGGCCTGTAAACTCCGTAAGCACAGAGAAGGATGTGAAAAGCGTGTCTCCTTTATCAGTTCAAACACTCCACATAGTCCAATGCCAATGATCTGGAAGAAAAGAAAACCGGTCAGTCACAGTCAGTCACACATCTTTTTCTATTTCCATTGATTTTAATACCGCACAGAAAATGTTTCATTATGTTTGTTCTTCACCATGGAAATTATTGTGATATTGTAACGTGAACTAGACTGCATTTTCTCTGCAGAAACCACCACCAACTTGCCACCAACACCCCCCCCCCCCC
>JAGFZM010000104.1:315707-330938 GCA_017657215.1 Limnothrissa miodon | reverse complement strand
TCCCCCCTCTCCATCCCCTCCAAAACCCCCCACCCAAACACACTGTTGCAGCTCAGTTGACTGCTGACTTATTTTTTTAATTACTCCCTCCCCCTCCCCAGCTCCACCTGTCTAGATCTGCTCAAGATAAGGGGGATCTGTTTATTTATTGCTTGTTTTGCGTGTGACAGCAGTCACCATATACATTCATATTTTTGCAGCAGCTTTAATCATGCAGCTGCAGTTTGCAACAGCAGCAGCAGCTGGCAAGCGCCAGCTTGAGCAGATCTAGAGCGCCATGACCAAGCATACTACCTTGGATCTACACCAACAAAATCTTGAGTATTAATTCTGAGAGTTTCCTGTCTGAAATATGGTAATCCATTACAAAAAGAATCAATAGCTACAGCCCTAAATATCAGTTTATAACCACAGGTCAGTATATAAACTCCTTCGTCTTCAATCTCCTACAGTTGTTTGTCAGTCTAAATTGTACCACTGGTGTTCCCATCCTACTGACATCATAGCTAACATAGCATCATAGATTTTTTTTTTTAAGTGCGATGTTAATGAGCACAATCGTGGCCGACAGGAAAGAAATTATATTATATTTCAATAGAGTGTGCTTTTCTCTGTTTAGGGCATGGTAGCAATTTGAGACAGTAGAGGAAACTTGGACTATTTCAGAACTATCCAAAATATTTCTGTGAACATCACCAACTTTTACTAACCTTCGGGAGTTTGACAGGTGGTTCATGGTACTCTTCTTCCTCCTCACTGTCCGAGTCACCACTCTGCACAGAGCTGTGTGACGCCAAAGCAAGCGAGGCCTCTCTCTGCTGGCAATCCAGCACGCAATGCCGTACATTGTAGTATACATTGAAAGCTGAAGGGTTACTGTAGAGCTTGATATCAGATATGGAAAAAGCCCCATCAAAGCCCTCTGTCTGCAGATGAATTAAATGAGAAGTAAAACACAAGTTAATCATTACATAAGTATTAGCATTATAAATATAACTTTAATGTAAGACATAATATTGAGGCAGGCATTACATGATTGTGTTTCATTCAAACTGCATTGAGGGATGACATTAAATGATGTTAAAAGACAAAAGTAGCCTATTACCAAAACATGCATGTCTCTATTAATTTTTACATTCGATTTCGACAATTACTTCCTCATTACCTGACTAATAGGCAATAACAATTTCTAAATGTTGTTTTACATAGGCTATCTGTGTAACACATGTCTAAAAATGAGGACAAAAGTTCAAAAGTGAGAATATAAAATAAATATAATATAAAATAAATATAAACATTAATATAATTCATATTTGACTAAGTAGTAATGATGATGTGCCTGTCATGTTGGACAGATGGAGTGACAGAGAATCTGTAGGTTTACATTGACAAAAAGATGTGTGTGTATGTGTGTGTCTTTCATTTTTCCTAATTTAATATCTGTCTCCTTTCTACACTGTAATCCTTGACTTAATAACTATGATTTGTATATTATTTCACTTCGTACCATTTCCCTACTGTATTGTGCCTTTATATTGTCAATCTGCTGATGTCTATGTTCAGATGTATTAGCGTCACATGGAGTAACATGAGCCTGTGACAGCCTAATTAGCCTGGTCACTGTACACTGTATTGCACTGGTTAGCAATTAGCGGCTAATGCTGGCGGCTTGTGTTGCTTCCTTAGAAGTTGGGAAAGAACAGCCCTCACACCCATGCTGTGATACTGTTGTTCTGAAACTTCTGTAGGTGTGCCATTATTTTCGTAACTAGCTGTTATTTATGCTGGCAAAATTACCCCTGCTGCCATTATCTGACTTTGCACTGTAAACCATTATTTTATTACCAGTTGTTTAAAGGATAGCACATACCTTACTTCATTAATTTTTCACTGTTTACTGACAGTCCTATGGATGTGTGTTTGTATCCTAGACCCAGAGACTCTTCACAAATTCAAACAGTAATATTTACAGCTGTGTGTAGATATTCCAGACCAGGAGACTCTTCACAACAGCACATACTGCTAATATGGGTTAGGATATATCCCTGCTGTACTTGTACCTGTATACTTGATTTGTCTGTCCTGTCTTGTCTGTTTACTGCATCTGCATTAGAGTAATATATATATATATATATTTAGCTCAGAAGTATATTTTTTGTCAGAACATAGCTTATGTTGTTTCTATGCACTTTTTAGTTTGTCCGGTATTGTCTGTAATGTACGCAAGGGACCGTCATTTTGTATGTCTAGTACATGTAAAGAGAAATTGACAATAAAACTGCCTTGACTTAGATAGGCTAGCGAGCTAGCTTACTGTGTGAAAGGGAAGCTAGGCTAGGTTTTGAGTTAATGCAACTTGTTTTACTCCTAAAAACCTTTTCACTCAAACGATTTTCCTTTGCTTTTAAATTTCGTTCATTTGAAGACAAATGTGTCAAATATGGTCTCTTCATCACGGTTAACACCAAAGATTTATGATATGTAAACATAAGGTCATCAGTTTGGTGAATTGCAGCCTGGAAGTCAATGGGAAGCATGTTTTCGCCACCATCTTTGTTAGTTCCAGCGTGTCGGTATGCGTATTTCGCGTCGACTAATTCCTTGAGTCAACGTAATCGATCGTCAACGTAATCGATCGTCAACGTAATCGATCATCAACGAATCGTCCCAGCTCTATTCTATTGAGAATGTTATTGTTATTGGTGTGAAAGAATTCATTTTAGTCAAACAGGCTTGCCTCTCAGTTTAATTGGAGCACATAATTTTAATACTCTGTCTCTCTCTTCCTTCTTCACCTCTCCCTCCCTCTCATCTGTACATGCATGCACATGCAATATAACACAAACAATCACTGAAATCTGATGAAGACTGTTCTTTATCTCCTTCTCTAACCTCCTGGGTGGGCTGCCTCCAGCTACACAGATGACCCTGACATGAATGACACAGGTTCCAGTTGGCCTTATGGCTTGACTGCTCCTAATGATATGGGACTAAATCCTGGGATTATAATGGGACTATTATGGTGCTATATTAAAACAATGATTTTTTGTATTATGAGTGCCTTCATCCTGGGATTACTATGATAATTCTATGGTCAAGATCTATTAAAGTGGACATATTATACCTCTTTTTAAACAATTTAGAATGGGTCTATGGGCTATACAAATCAAGTTCATGAAGTTCTTTGCACAAAATCACTCACATAAATAGATTTCACCAGCTCTATTTTTGCCAGTTTCGGTCTCTCCCAAATTGAGCCGTTTAAGGGCTCTGTCACTTTTATGCAAATAAGCTGTTGCTGGTCACGCCCCGCCCTGCCAATGAGAAGCCTCCGGCTGCGTGAACTGTTTTACGCTGCTCGAAAATTACTGCAAATAGAGCCGGTATCAGACCCCGATGCCGAACAAAAGGATCCACCAGCACAAACAGCAAGAATGCTGCAAGCGGTTTCTGAATGTTTAGTCAACTTCTTTAATAAACTTATTTTATAAACGTATTTGTTACCATTGGATCCCTCTTTAGTTGTTAGCCTGTACCATGTTTAGTTTGCCACAACAATGTAGCCTAATGTAAGGTTATTTTTTAGAAACATAATGCCATCTCTTTACAACATTTAGTATTTGCTAACATTTTAAACTCAACAAAGCTTGAATACGTTCAAGTAACGTTTTATAAAGTGAGGCTACAACTGCTAACTTCAGAATATGGGCTTTCAGGCTACGTTTACACATACCTGGGTATTTTCATAAAGGAATATTTTCTTCCCTCCGTTTTCCAAAATAATTCCTTGCATACACCATTGTTTTCTAAAAAGTTTCCGTTTACATTAAGCTGCATAAATATGCTGTCGAGAGCCGTCATACCTATGCTAAGCCTATGGGCCGCAGCGTAGGAAGAAGGAGAAAGCCATATAAGCCAATCAGAAGCCTCATGCCATTCCTCCTGGACAACCACCTAATTTTCAAAGCTCTCCCACCAGACAGCAGTCCGCGTGTAGACGGCCTAAAACTCCGTTTTATTTGTTTTTCGCAGTTTACACTCAAACGTGAATACGGAGTTTTCCAAAATCTCCACTTTTGACAAGAGTTTTTAGAAAGAATCGTTTTCAGAGGCGACATCTCCGTTTGTGTGTAAATGAAAGGCGCAAACGTATATGTGTAAACGGGGTCTCAGACTAACGTTACTTGATGGCGCGCCTCCACTGATAATAACATGATAAACATTTCATTTAAACCTAGACAATATTTTAACAAGCATTAGAAGGTGTTCACACTGGGTGGGTTTTTTTAAGTAAAAAACACAGACTCCGAGGCTTTTTCTAGTACAAAAAAAGAACTGGCAGCATTTATCAGTTGATAACTTTTTTTTTTACCATGTCATGAACGTGAGCTAATCTCAAGTATATTAGCTAACATACAAACTTTTGAAAGGTCTGAAATAAAGACAACTGGTAACCAAAAAAAATTCAAATATGGAACTTTACTCAATAGATAAATACTATTACACAGTGAAATTGGCAAGTCATATCGCTCACGATGTTAATAGTTGACATTTTATAATCCTCTACCTCAACCGTCTCCTGTTACTGCTGGTTGCCACAGGACGCCAGAGTTTTGATTCCTGACAATGATTGGTCAGCTGTTCCAAAAAGAACCCAACGTATTTCTGAACTTGAAAAACTGGCGTCAGCGTTTTAAAAAGCGCCCAGGTAGTACGGAGAGAAACATCTCTCAGTCTAAGCAGATAGACATTAGCTTTGGCTAAATGAGTGGGGATTCGACAGGTGCTGGGGTTGGTCTATGCCAATTCCCTAAGTGTGACGTGAGAATAAGGGAGCCATCCAAATGGCTCACAGGAGCAGAATATTCACCAAAGTCTTTCTACTGACGTCAGAAAACGGATGGACAGGTTTTTTTCGAGCTTGGAGAGTTTATAAGAACAGTAGAGGCCCAAATATTAACTCAAAGTGAGTTTTTGCATAATATGTCCCCTTTAACACTAGGGCTGGGCGATATGGACTAAAATGTATATCTCAATATATTTTTCTCATATCTCGATATACGATATATATCTCGATATCTTGACAGCAAAAAAAAAACAACACTGCAAAATATATTATAAAACACGTCACAACATTGTTTGTATTAATGTCTGAACATCAGCAACTGTCAACTGTACACTAAAGGGGGAAAATGTGTGTTTCTTCTTTTATTTCTCTCGCTATTTTCATACAATAAAATAAAGTGTCTATAAAAGTAAATAATGAAAATAATATAGAGAGCTTTTTATAATATGACAAGTTCTAAACTAAACTGTCCAACAGTCGCAAACAACAATAACAAAAATGTGGGCTGTCTTTCCATTTGTATATTTTGTGCAAGGAAGACTAATGTGTTAACAGCCATACTGTGACACAAATGCAAGACTCACAGGTTCTTACTCCACTTGTTTGTTGTCATTGCGTACTCAGTTACAGAGTTCAAATGCCAGTCGCGGCCTATAGCCAGCCTATAGCCAGCCTACATTTCTGCTAGAATAGTTCCTCATGGTTAGCCTAGTCACTAAATGTTGTTAACATAGTGATTAGACTCTCACAGGCCACGTTTCTGACAGGTTATGGCTCTGATTAGACTGTGAAATGTCAGTTCATGACGAACTGTTCTTACCATATTGAGTTTCTTTACCACGGCTTAAATGGTCTGTTTTGTAGGATTTAGCTTCTAGATTGCAGCATGGGATTTAGCTGCTAGATTCTTAGATAGATCTTGCCGTTGTCTTAACATCAACGTCTGTATTAATACATGATGGCTATACAACGCTGCCACCTACTGGCTTGGCGTATTCCATATTTGCAGATCTGGAATTTGTTTGCGAATCGTGGTAAGCGATAGGAATGTTTCAAAATTATGTCATCGAGAGAGCGCAAAACAGTAATCCACAAAATGCTATAAAGCAATTCACAAATGCTGAGAAGCCATTCACAAATGCAGAATCCACATGCAAATAAAGCATATTTATTTTCAAATGTTGAAAATAAATCCACATCTATTTATATGAATAAGATAATTTATTTGTAAGTTTCGTTTTTATATTTGTAAATGTACAGTATGCATATATTTGTAAGTTTTGTTTTTATATTTGTAAATGTATGCATATATTTGTGAATCTCATTTCAATATTTGCAAATCTTTTTAAAACAAATATACCTCCATAGGAAATCACTGATGGGGTCAGGTGATGGCAGGGTGAGGTGGCTGGGTGTAGGATATCAGGGAGGCCTAGGTGGAGAATGGGGGGTATTGGAATGATGTATGTGGCTAGTTAATGTCTGTGTGATATGCTATGCGTAATGAATGTGTTTTTACTTTTTTTTGTTTGTTTATGCTAGTAGATTCATGAAATAAAAATATTTGAAATACTACTGAGTTGCTTATTTTTTTTTAATACTCAAATTGATATTTCAAATGTATCTCCTCTGTCTCAATAGTTTCTCATTGTAAAGTCTCATCATTTGCCAAATTATTTCTCCTATTGAGAAACAAGTTGTAAAAAAGGTTACCATGAAACATAAAAGAGACCTCCCCTACTTCTCCTGCTTCTAAAACTGAGATCTCTTATATGACTCGGATTTGTCTCATTATGAGGTCTCATCTTTGGCTTGTTGTATTTCTCCTAAGGCCAAATTAGGAGAAACAATTGTGACAAAATGAATACTTAAATGAGCCTCAAAAGAGAATCACCATATTCTCTCCTGAGCAATACAAGATACAGAAATGAGAAGCAAAATTTCCCTCTGGGTTGTTTCAAGCTATTTTAGTTAGGTGAAAACGAGAGCAGGGATAGCTCGAGAGGATTCTTATGAATATTAATGATATGCAAATGTATCACCTCTGATTGGCTAACAACACTGTGACGCTCCATCTAGTGGGTCTGTCTGCAGGCAGCCTAACGTTTCTTGAGGGCGGGTTAACTGCATAGCTAATGTTCAAATTGACGTACATTTGTACAGCTTTTCCGATTCGCTCGTTTTTCCTGGCAGTTTTATATCACAGGCGAATACAGACTACAGGGGTAGGAGAGCGTTTCGAAGTTGAGCATAGAAGTACAACTTGGGCTGACCTATGGTAATGTAAAAACATCAAGTCTTAAACGGTTTATTTTGGAAGGAGACCTTTAAAAATAAAAATTAGTGGTGGGCCATTATCGGCGTTAATGTGAGACTCGTCGCGCGATAATGTATATATATCACCGTTAATCTATTCTTTAAGTTGGGCTGGGAGCTGTGTACTGTGCAAGCTATGAAGACTTTCTTTTTGATGCCTATTGCATGTTATCTGTAGAAAGTCAATAATTTGCATTGTGTCAGTAATCCTCTTTCCTCAACTCGAAAATTGTGGCTGTCAAAAAACTTAGTACAAAAAAGTGCAGTACGCTATTGACTGCAAATGGACGAAATTACACAAATGAGACAAATCTGATTTAGACAGTAAATAATATGTAATGTTTGTTGTTTCTGAGGCTGTTACATGTCAAATGGCCAAGAGATGGCGCCATTAAAGCCACTATGTGTAGGATTTATCTTCTATTTATCTTCGTCTTTTATTAAAAATATATTTTTTATTTTAAAAACATAATGTAAAACGATGGTAATTACCTCCATGAATAAATTGTAGTGTTCCCGTAAACTTGGTAATTTCCATTTATATGTAGATGTGGTTGGGTACCAAATGAGAATATCCATTTTGCGCCGCCATTTTCAAAATGAGGACCGTGGGGAGGGCTAATACATTTTATTCAAACATGTGCAGTATACCACTTTGCCGATAGATGGGAGAAATTCTCATACGAAAAAAATAAAACTTACACATAGTGGGTTTAACATTGCAAACTTGAACTGTAAGCGTGGTTTATTGTAAGGGAATTAGACTTTGGCTTGAGATTTAGGCTATTTTTAGTCATTATTTAGCATACTGTACATATTCTGAATGCCTTCGGCAGAATTCAAATGAGCAATTTTAATCTAAATTCATTTCAAAATTACAGTGAGATTAATCTAGATTTTAAAAAATAATCTATTCCCACCACTAATAAAATTTATAAATTGTAGAAATTGCTCCCAAAAAAGAAAATTACTGAAATAAGTTATGTATTATGTACTTTATTTACCAAAATTTTCTTGTAATATGTATCTAATGGAATAATAGTGGACTACTCACCATCTAAGAGACTGAAAACCTGCCCTAGGCAGTTGGGTTAGCCCCTTGAGCCGTCGGAACTGCCCAAGGTTTCTTCCTCTACCATAACAAGTAAAAACAAAAAACGCTGCGAGGGAGTTTTTCCTTGCCCCTGTTGCTCATTGGGCCTCTTGTGTTAAGCGCTTTGTGACATGCCTTTTGTAAAAATGCGCTATATAAATAAAATTGAATTGAATTGAATGTATTAAGTTCTCACATGATTTTGTTAAGTCAGTTAAACTCCATTTTATTCTCAATTACTCTACATATACTGGACAAACAGAGGAATAGAAAATAAGTTTCTAGCTATCCCACAGTGATGCCATGCAATGCAAGGCTTTCCACCAGAAGCAGTTTGGGGATCAGTGTCTTGGTCAAGGACACTTCAATAGGGTCAGGTAGAGTGGGGCCCGAACCGAAGGCAAGTACGTAGACTACTGGCAATGATTATGCTGCACTGTCTACATCTTCACATCTTATCAAAGAGCTGGATCCAGATATTCAGAGGTCAGCTAAACTGTTAAAACTGAGTGCAAATGCTGAACTGATCAGAACTACAGTAGCACAAGACATGTGAATATTAGTAGCCTGGACGATGCATCTCCACCTTGCCATTTTAACTGACAGATGTTACCGATGTATACCATACCATAGTCAGATGTTCTTCAGTTAAGTGGCTGACCTGCCAGATCGTTTAACTTCTACTTTCCTTTGCCTGGTGTCCAATGAGCCTACCTACTTTGAGCATGCAACCTACAGTACATGCCACCTACATTAGGCCCATCTCACCAGCAAAGGACTGATAATTTTATATATTGTCTGTGTTTGTTTTAAGCACTATGAATGGTCTTTTTGACAGAAAATGCACTACATAAATAAACCTGTTTGACTACTGTATAATAGGGCAACTTTTAAGATGGTTAAAATACTTAGTTTAAAGACAAATTGTTATCCCTCACTTATGCAAACTACTGACCACACTTCTCGTGTATGGCACATGGCAGTTGGTTTGCCTTCAACTGCCGTCTTCCGCCTCGTTCTACATGTCAATTTCAAGCTAGAAATGGCCGGGCTGAAAAAGGCCAATCTGAAACGAGGTGGCTCTTGACGTCGGCAGCACTAAGATACACCTATATTTGCATTGTCCAACCAAAGATCGTTTGGAAACATCTCTGGTCCAATCCCCTGTTGCTTCATGAATATTTTCGTTCTAAGCCTTTTAAATGAGCCTGTAAACAACATGCTAGCAGTGCTCCTGGGTCACTTTCAGCCGCACAAATTTGCATAAGCTATTATTGAGGCTCAAAGAACAATTTCTGATGGTGAAAAAATGTGTTCTATGGGCGCCTTAATGTCTGTATTTCTTTTAAACTGAAAGGCCTGTAGTCCACACTGTAAATGTTGCAGAGTAGATACAAGGGTAGTCTGTCATACAGGCGACCTTCCATGACTGCGTTTACATGCACTTCAGTATCCCGGTTATAAGGCTTATCCCGGTTTGGATCTCATCCGGGATATGATGTATACATGAACACAGAAAAACCTGGATACTCATATCCCTGTATACATGGCCAATACTCGTTTCCCGGTTACCACCAATAAAGTTCTACAGGCAATCTCAAGCGTTTATAAACTTACTTTAGCACTCAGATCACATTAACGCTATTTAACGTTAGCAACTGAAAGTAAGCTACAAGCTGACTGTCGGCAGATTTGATGAACAGTGGAGTGGCCTGATATTTAAACATTGGCCTATTAAATTGAAAAGCAAGCATACACAAGATTAAAACTCCAGGCATACAACTGATTTGGATGTGCTGCTATGTCTTGAATGGCTAACGTTACGGCCAATCTCTGTGCAAAACCTACCACAACTTCACGAAGTTCTATGTTATGATATTTTTGCCTAACTGCTTGGCCAGAATACAAACATGTTTGACCCCTGAGTTATTAGCAATAGAAAGCACAGCTGCACCAACAGGGCTGGGTAAGTAGGCTACTTGCCAACCTCATGTTGGACATCAAAGTCCTTCTCCTATTAAAACCACATCCAGTAAAGTGCTTTGCAATTACCCTGCGGCTGTCTGTTTAGACAGACGTGCTAACATTCACTTCATACCGATCAAAAAACATACATAAATCTTTTCATGCTGACCACACTCTCCTTTACCAATTTATCTATCCATCTAATTCCCATGACAAAAATGACAATATCTGGCATTATCAAATTATCTTTGTGTAGCAAAGCTGACATGCTATATGTCACATCACAAGTAACGTTTAGGCAAATGGTAGACTAACGTTTTACATTTAAGGCTGGTTTGTATTAACCTGCACAGTGGTAACGGTAGAAACAATCAGGCTCCGCTTTGTGTGTGGAAGATTATTCCTCACAAGCAATGGAAGTTGTGCTAACGGTATTTGTGTCTGCTAGAAGTATGTTTTGAAAAAGGTATTACTTACAGTAGCTAGCGTTAATTTATCCAACATTGCAATTCCTCTGGAGGGTCTTTCTCAGGATGAATTGGACAGCTTGGTGAACAGTGTAACGTTATGTCAGTGAAAAACAAGTAGGCTTATTAGGCTATTGTGCGAAAATTAGGCAACATTTTAGGACAACAACCGTGCATCTACGTTGATTGCAGAATTGTTTACCCTGTTACCTCTTCGTTGTTACCCCGTTACTTAGTTATGCTATAAATCTTTTTGACTAGCAGATATCCGATAGCACCATTAACGTTAGTTTGTGTATTCTGACAACCAACAACACAAAGACAACTTAAGTATCATAGTGCTACAGCCACCGCATAGGGCCTACTTATAGTATTTGCTAGTTCTATTTTTGCTCAGTTTGAATAAGAAAAAGTGTCTAAGACCGTGCCTGCGCATATAGCCAACTGCTGTCAGAAATCGGGATAAGGTGTATTCCACAGTATCCCGGTTTCTTTCGGAGTACTCCACCTAGCATAACCGGGATACTCGAAACCGGCATAAGGGCTTATCCGGGGTTCTCCGGGTTACATGTGCAAATACAAAACCGGGATACTTTAAAATCCCGATCATAACCGGGATACTGAAGTGCATGTAAACACAGTCCATGTCTATAGTAAAGTTCCAGAACAAACTACTTTGGAGACAGGTACACTGGAGCTCAGAGAGGTATGTTTGTTTTAAGAAGGCAACTATGTTGGCAACTACCCCACACTTGTGTTAGCCAGCAGATAGCTTTAAAGGAATTATCCGGAGTGAAACAACACGTAGCTCTGTTGATTCACGTTGCTAAGTGCTATCCATAGGTATAAGAACGACAGATTTTCATGCACGGTAGACCGAGTAACGAAACGGCAGCCAGCGCAAACTGATTAGGGCATGTCAGTTTCGTTTTCATATGCCCAATATGCTTAGCGTTAGCGGCCAGTTCGTGAATTCGGTCTACGTTGTACCTACTGCTGTCATTCTGATACCTATAGACACCATTCGACAGCCTCAGTCAACAGAGCTACGGGTTGATTCACTCCGGATAATCCCTTTAACAACAAACAAAAATAAGAAAATAACTGAATTTGTGCCATAGGCTTGACCATTCCAAAAGCCTCCAACATGACGACAAACAAATTAGGCCTGCTTGGACAGTAGCTAAGGCTGTTATGACTAATTGTCAACATTTGGCAAAGTTCCCCTGAAACAAACCACATAAGCATTACACAGGATTAACCGTAGGTACCTCATGTGGGCTTGACAATTCATTCAAACTTATAGAAAATCATAGTCCCAACAGGCATACACATAGTCTCACCTTTGTTCTTGATCTGGCCTTTGACTTCACTTTTTGGCGTTTCTTCACTTTCTTCTTACTCAAAGCCTTCTTTCCTCTGCAACATATATAAATTGTGCCCCATTAACAGCAAAGTACAAAAAAAAAACTAGCGACTGCTGATCAAAATTAGATTTTCACATGGACATGGCAGGCGATCAAGCAGTCATAAAAATGTGCAAATTTTGTGAGTCAACTGTATGTTATTGCATGATAACAGTCTCACATCAACATTCATCCAGACAGGCTAACCTTGTGTTTCCATTGCAGTTTTGCAAAATTTCAATACACTCTAAAAACCACCTCACCCGAGCGCAAAAACTTCTTATCAACAAATTTTTATTTGTGCGTTTCCATTAAGCACATTTAGGGCCTATTTTTTTATTTATTTTATAACTCTAATTTGCTCTAATTTTACTCAAATTCTCAGATTTTGGAGACTTTGGTGTACAACTACCCATATAATTAAATTAGGGCTGCTCAATTATGGAAAAAAATCATAATCACGATTATTTTGGTCATGATTGAAATCACGATTATTTTACACGATTACTCATTGACTTTGGAAATCTGTTGCATTTATTGAACAGAACAGTGAATTCTCCTCAAAACAGATTAAGACAGATAAAGGCAAACAAAAACGATGATTATTTTATTTTTTTGCCCTCATAGCTCACTGACAAGTTTTGTCTTTGGTACAAGCTGCTCTGCAAAAAAAAACAAAACGGAGCGGGCTCACGTGACTCCACATGCAGTAGTGTTTTTAAACTCTTAAGACACACTGTACCGCCTACGGTCAAGGGGGGTGCATTTTTACGTAGCGTCACTTTCGTTAAAGTACTATAACGCCATCCCGTTAAGATATATAATCATGCCATACACCGCTAGAAAGCTTAGATTGCCCTGATTAATTCAATACCCCCGAATCAAATGGATGCTCACAGCCGTAGTAGTACTTGCCGTCAGCTCAGTTAGCTCCTCAGCTAGCGTAAGCCTAGCAACATGACTACATACCATCAAAGTCTTCCCGTTATCCTCAAAGACCATCTTATGACACAAGACTTTTATGTAAAGCTCGCCAGGTACCCATGCTTGCAAAATATTAAAGGCACACTATGCAACATTTTTCATTTAATTAATCCGTTTCATACTGTTTAGGATGCTAAAATTAGTCATTACACGGCGAACGAACAGTGTAGAATGCGCCACCATGGCCAATAGCGGTAGATACAGCACTTGCAATGTTCAGCAGCACAGTCCGCCTCCAATAGAATGCAGTGCAATACAATGCAATACAGCGGTCTTTAGAGGGAGCTCGTGAGAGAGAAAAACAGAATGTTGCTTAGTCCCCGTTTAAGTCCATTTTCCTCTAACCAAAAGTTTCTCCGAAATATCGATGTATGTATCCAAGCATGCAACGTATAAAACGCGAATCAAAACATAATTTGTCCCTTTAACAACGTGTGCTGACATGCCGGTATGACTATATTTAGATCTTCCTTGATGCTGATTTTCGGTTGGCCCTGCTGTTTCAAATGACACCACGCACAAGCCAATCGGAGCATAGGGGAAGGCAGTACATGCCTCGAAAGCCAATGAGAGCATACTCAACAAATGTAACGAAGACAAACACAGTGTCATTTTGATTGACAGTAGTTTGAGCCAATGGAAATTTCTAGTGAAATCAAGTTAATAACCTTTTAGCCAATAGTTTGAGGTTTTAGACGATGTATGACACAATGCCATCATGCGTGGTTGTCCATAAACAAAACCCATGCGTTCTCTCATGCACTCGGCATGCGCTCCGCGGTCTGTCTGACAGCATGGACAGTTTGAGCAAAAGCCAACGGTAAATTGTATCATTGCTGTACAGTTTGGTCGGTGATTTGATTTGCAATCGATAATAGAGTCAGATAGGCCTATCAGTGAATTCAGAAGAGGAGCAGTATTTTCTGGATAGGGTGGATCCTGACCTGGAGATTTTAGAGAGTTTATGCCTCATGCCCTCACAAATTTTGTATTCAGAAAGTAACTACATTGTGAGTATGCATAAGTATTATGTTCAACATGTCTATGTTTGTGCTTTTATTTAGAAGACACTTTATCTAAAGCTAAATGCAAAATATGTATGAGTCAAACTCAGTTATATTCATTATATATACTAGACATACAAAGGAATCGAAATTACGTTTCTCACTGCCCCTTTCGTATTAAACAGACAATACAGGACAAACAAACTATAAAAGTGCATAAACACAACTATGTTTTGGCAGAAAATTTACTCTAACCACTCTGGGTGTTTGATTGTGCTCATACAGCTTTGGTAACCAAGTGTCCTTTTCGAGTCTTCTAAGAGGACCCAAGGTAACCGAATGGACATACCTGTTGAAAAATAGCTCCGAAATTTTCATTTTTTGGCTTTTTGACTCCATATTTGGACTGCATGAAGCCAAGACATGTGGCTATGGTCTAATTGTGTCTATGTCCTGTCTAGTGGTCCCTGAATGTCTTTACTCGTGTTATTGAATAGGTAAAAATATAGGCAGAGATACAACCCAATCAAAACAAAGCCGAAAAAAACATAGATATAGGGGTCGTGTATTAATGGGTTAAAAGGGAAAGTAATTGAAATAATTGACCTGGGAAAATGTGATCGATTATAGGTCCTGAATGTCGATTACGATTACTTTTCGATTAATTGCACAGCCCTAAATTAAATTACTTAAAAATAAGACACGTAGGCCTACTCATTTGTGATTGTGACATATCACCAAAATGCATACAATATTTAGCTTGGCCTAATATTTGTCATAACTATACCATTACTCAAAATACATGACCCCTTCCTGACAAATGCAAATCCTCACACATCCTCAAAAGTCGACTTTAACGATATGGTCACATGCACGACAAAAACACAGCAAAAAGGCGACGAGCTCCCATTCATTTTCAATGAAAATTGGGCAAAGGGAAACAACAAGTGGAGGAGATTTGACCACGCCCAGTGTTGTTTTATTACTTACAAATGATTCTGATACATTTTGGCCATTGTTATATATTAGATAGATAGATACTAAAAATGTATTAATCCCTCCAGGGAAGGAAATTAATTTGCATCTCCCCTTGATCGGATAGCTTTCTGCACCCTGAATACACTATGAAATAGAATATTTCTGCACCCTG
>JAGFZM010000104.1:299896-315697 GCA_017657215.1 Limnothrissa miodon | reverse complement strand
TTTCTGCACCCTGAATACACTATGAAATAGAATATTTCTGCACCCTGAATACACTATGAAATGTCTTGAAAGACAATACAGGGGCTCACTCAAATGAATACTCTAACAAACCCTTACACAACAAACCACGGGCAACCAATCGGCAACAAGATGGTAGAGGACGCGCATTAACTCCCATGCCATCCTGTTGTCACTTGGTTGGCCATTGTTTGTAATGTTTTAAGTTTAGATCTTCCTGTCCTAGTGTTTGTTTGAATACACCACTCAGGGTTGAGTATTATAGCCCCTGTGTTGTCTTTCGAGACCGGGTTTTTTCAGTGTATTCAGAGGTCAAAAATCATGGGGAGATGCCTGCCACCTCATAGAGCACCTTTAATGACAAGTGTTATAAATATATGGAATAAAATATCTCTTATAGCGCTCTGTCCTTATTGGATGCTTCAGTCCTCCCTGCGTGCACTACTAATATCTTCAAAAATTGCTTGTCTAGATAAACATGTTTATTCAAGAGCTGCATTATAACATCACTCTCTCACAAAAAATAGTCTAAATATAATAGTAAGGCTGACAGATGGTGATATTGAGAGCCGATCCTGTTTTAATAAGGTTAGCAACAAGTAGCTTGACTCCAACGTCAGTAGATCTCTTCAACTGCTTACATTAGCAACCCAAAAATGACAATGGCAAACTAAACCTGACAAAATTCGAAGTATATTTTTTCCATGTTTTCCAACTTTCTGATGCGTATTCTTGTAAAGCAATCGGGGTTTATTAGAATCCCCTCCCATCACATTCTATATGAAATCCATGAGACACACAGCCTACTTCGCTGCATCTGAAGAAAAAATGTTAGTTAATTGTTTGCTTTTAACAGACAGATTTCAGAAGGCCCATAATTTCAACTCCCTGAACAAGTAAAACTTAAACTCGAAACCTTGTGTAGATCTTGTAATGTTTTATCCCTGATACGAACAGCAGGCGCACATTTGAGTGAAACGAAATCCATTAACGTTACCATTTTGAAATTATGCACAAACTAACTAGGCTTATGTTATTACGTAACTAGTTATACATTCAATGACAGCTGATGGGCCAACAAGCTTAACGCTTTTGCTGAAAGAGGTCAGGGGACCGAAACAAGCTAACTTAAAGTGTTACGTTATCTAGTTAACGTTACGATATCATTTGCTAACGTCACTCTTGTTAGTTATGCTATTGTCCAACAAAACATTGCATTTGTATCAGAACATTTTGATTCAAATCGTTCAGTTCACTACTCGATGCATGGCTCATTGCAATGATAAACAACACTAGCTGGAACTGATGTTAATCGGCCGAAAACCTTATAAATTTACTGGCCATGTTATCATTAGCTTACAAGCTAAGGAAGTTAGCAGTTGCCAACCAGGAAGCTAGGTGAGGGCATCAACACGAAAACAGACCTGGCTAATAACAAGTGAGATTTGAGACGTAGTGGCTTTCGTAATAGAGCTCACCTCATCTAATTATAACTGGTCATATAGCATGTAAGTAGCATAAGACAAAATGTCAGCGCTGAAATATTTATTTCAAATTAACATACCTCCCTTGATTTAGTCCGTGCTCTTTGTCGCCAATAGCAGTAGTATAAATCCTACGGTAACTGTCCGCCAAAGCACGCCCTGAGAGAAGGTGGTGGTAACTGCTCCGACAATCTGACAGCGCCCCGACAGCAAACTGAGAATCCATAACTGATGCGACAGTAGAAAAATCGGTTCCAACTCCTGAGATGACCCTGACGCCATGGCCTACAGTGGCCGAGGACGGCAGAATTCCTCCACCGGCTCCCGCTGCCGCTGCAGCAGCATACATCATCCTTCAGAACAATGCATATAACCAGTAACGTTAACGATACGTCAGAACCATCGATAACAGTTAGCTGGAAAAGCAAAATTTGTTGAAAGCTCAGAAACACATCAGTCAGCTAACATAATCTGCTACTGCCACTGTCTAATAACTCAAATTCGTATATCATAACAGCAACGCGCATAAAAGGGTAAGTAACGTTAGTGATTGCAAGAACTAACGTTAGCTTCCTATTCTAAGCTAACGCTACTTTACAAAAAATAAGCCTCCAAATTGGTAAAATTTTTATTTGCTCTTGAGCTACTAAATATGTATAGCTAATTGGTGTCCAATGTCCTCTTTTGTTTAAGTCTGCGTTATATATTTGTCCTCGCGTCGCAAAAACACCGTTGCTATCCTTAGCAGCCGCGTTGCCATTTTGGCTTCATCACTCTTCGCCGGGCATGATGGGATATTTTCCTGGAAAACAAGATCACCAGTAGCGAATGACAGGAGATTGGGGGCATCCTTGCTGGGTTTCGGCGCATCAGAGAGCGAATAGCTCAAGACCTAATCAGTGTACAGTAGATATTGTATATGTATCCTACAAACTACTCTGTAGAAGATTGTGGAATTAAGGAAAAACAATTATACATTATGTAGTTATTAATCGCATATAATGTACTTTGTTGGATTTCATTTAATTCTAAGGCCGCTAATGTGCCCAAACCACGCAACGTAGAAAATTCATTCAAACGGCAAAAACTGTTACAACCTTTTTTTTTTTTTTTTTTTACCTTAGACAGACATAGACACAATAAGTCTGTTTTTAAACCCTGCATTAAACGTCGCAAAGCTGCAGGGGGAGCTCTTGGAGGATAACCAAAGGTGTAGTTTTTCTTGTTAGCATTTAACGACATCCGATTCCTAAGGTGGGAGCCCCAGTGGGAAATCCAATGTTAAATTTGCAGCCCTGTCTCAAATAAGGTGTGAGCAAAAGCATGTGAATAAACGACTTCCGCATTCAATAGAGGATGTTAAAAAAACATGTTATGGACGACAGGTTTACAAATTTGGATCCTAATGACAAAATAAACTAGAGAATGTAATTCCAGGGAATTACGTTTGCATGGAGATGCACAGTGGAATTTACTTTATGTCATGGAATTTCTAAGTTAAATAGTTTAGAGTTAATAGCGGGATAGTTGAACGGTTGAAGAGTTGAAATAGTTAAATTTAATACTTAGTTGCTGAATAAATAGAATTATGAATAGAATGATAAGTAGAAAAATATTGAGCAGATAATTCAAATGACTCAAGTAGCAAAGATGAAAAAAAGAGTAAATATTTAGTTTAAATTCCTTTTTAAAGTTGCCTTTTATAGTAGGGTGGTGTAGTGGTGTATATAGTAGGGTGGTGCAGTGGTGTATATAGTTAAATAGTTAGATAATAAAAGGGCTTAAATGGCTTAAACTGTTTAAATGATTCAAATAGATTAAAATAGCATTTAAGCTTGAAATGTTAATAATTCTAAAGATGCCAATGATGCTGACAAGTGATATAAACTAATTGTATTACTCAGTGAACTTATGTTAAGTATGCTAACTATATTTACATTGCTAATTATGCTAACAGTAGTACTCAGTGGACTTAGCTGATGATAATTAGACTATATGCTAATGACACTAACATGCTAATCATGCTAACGGCGATACTCAGTGGACTTAGCTGATCTTAATTAAATGCTTAAATGCTAACAGTGGTACTCAATTGACTTAGCTGATGTTAATTAGCATGTATGTTAAGTATGCTAACATGCTAATTATGCTAACTATACTAAGTCGCCAATTACCAGTTATCAAGGTACTTTAGGTTACAAGGGTTAAGAATAATAAGGAATCATAGTAGTGAATTGTAGTATTATATAGTAGTATTGTAGTTTAAAACAATTCAATAGTGTATTATGGTAATGGGGACTTTTAATTTGAAACTGTTAAAACAGGTGGAGGAAAGAGTAGTAGAAGAAGAATCTCGAGTCTGGTGTATATAGTAGAGTGGTGTATAGTAGAGTGGGGTATATAGTGGGATGATGTAGTTGTGTATATAGTAGGGTGGTGTGTATAGTAGGGTGGAGTATATATAGAGAGAGAAAGAGAGAAGAAAAGAGAAAGTGAGAAGGAGGGAGACAGAAAGAGAGAGAGTGTGTGTGAGAGAGAGAGAGAGAGAGAGAGAATTAGGGATATTATAGATAGATTAATAGATAGATAGGGTAGATAGAGATAGATAGATAGATATGTAGAGATAGATGGACATAGAGATAGATAGAGACAGATATAGATATGTAAAGATAGATGGATATAGAGAGGATAGATAGAGATAGATAGATATAGAGACAGAGATAGATACATAGATAGAGAGGGAGAAAGAAAGACAGAAGGAAAGAGAGAGAGAGAGAGAGAAGGAGGTCAGTGGTAGTGATGGGGTAGTCGTCACAGTAGTGAATTGTAGCATTATTGAGTAGTATTAGGTTAACACAATTCAATAATGTATTATGGCAATGAGGTCTTTTAATTTGAAACTGTTAAAACAGGTGGAGGAGCGTAGTGGATGGTAGTCTGCAGTATAAGTAGTTCAATCTGTTATTATGGCAGGGGGAACTTGAAACCATTAATAGCAAGGGGGAACTTGAAAGTTGACAGGTGCACTCCATTCAAACAAACATTCTAAAGACCAATTATGACTCATCGTTTCAACTGACACTCTGAGAAGGAGAGTTTAACTCAATGGAGACAAAGGTTTTATAGATAAACTGCAATATTTTAAAAAGCATAAGACTTAGAATGTTGAAAATACACATTGTACAAGGCATGACCGAGCCTTCCGCAACAAAGTTCGAATTAAGTTTCTAGCTTAAACGGTTGAAGTATAACAATAGTTTGCATCTCCATGCAAACTAATAAGATATCACTAGGCTAAAGCAGGAAGACCGGTGGACTACAGTAGCGGCACTTGTATCGACGTCATGTAGGCTGTGTACTCTTACTGTACCCATGGTAACCAGAAAGCTGTACAAAACTGTGCTTGACCCACTGAGCTAATGGTTCGACCTCAATAGCCATGTTCACACCAAACGGCCAAAAGCGTGCTGACTCGGGCAAGCCACACCCAAGTGCGTTTACACTGTCGGGCTGTGGTGCTAAGTGAGCCCATTTTTGGGGCTATACTTGGCCCAGCTCTAACCATTGGCCAAGTAAGGCCAAGTCGGGCCAGGGGCGGCGGCGTCAAAGTTGAAGGTGGGCTGTTGTGCAGCCATGAAACGAAATGATGCACGAACGAATACTGTCTTCCGACTCTTTAGTGCCGGAACAGTTTTCTTGATTAGTAATTTAACAAATTACCGAAACGAAAAGGGTTGTTTACGTAATTACCTCGTTATGCTTATTTCGCCGTTGCATGGCCCTGGTGCACCTCTGCCTCTTTCGCCCTTTGCCCCTGGCACGTTGTTTGTTCCCTCAGCTTTGCTTCATGTATTTGCAGTGACTGTATAGCAATGCACTCAACCATCATCTTCTGTGTATTGTATTATGGTCCACATCAGTAATTGTGCACAGCAGTTGTTCCACGCTGTTCACTTCCATTTCTCAGAAGGTTCTTATTGTTGCTTACTGCTTGCAGGCTTTCGCAAATGTAAGTTACACTTAGTCTCGTGCATTTTGTGAAGTCCTCCTAAACTTTAAAATAGGCGCTGTGACCGTGACGGTTTTGAAGTTAGAGGCGGGTCTAAGCGTCCTCGAAACGGGACAGAAGCCCGACAGTGTGAACGCACGGCCAGAGGCCAGTGGCGCTGGGCCATTAGCACCAATTCACCCAAGAATGGCCTTGGCCTTCCTGTGTGAACACGGCTAATGATATGTTCATCCCTTTCCTTGCGAATATCTAGAGCAGGGGTGCCCACACTTTTTTGAACCAAGATCTACTTTCAAAGTTGATGGTGTGCAGAGGTCAAAACAAAAGCCATAACGGTGTTTATATATTTAGTTTATGCAACAAACAGAACAACATACCAAATAATACAATGCTGAATTCAACTTAAACATTATTCTAAACATGTTCACGGAACTTATCATGTTTACTACGCGTTTGTCTTTTCCCTGCAATTTGAGATTCAAATCATTGAGTTTGTTAATCAGATTGGTAAGAAAAGCTAAATCCAAGAGCCACTGACTGTCTTCCAGCTGTGTATTTTCAGCATGCGAAAGTTTCCGAAATTATTTGATTTTGGGCAACAGCTAAGAAAATCGTTACAGAAACTTGCCTCTGCTCAGCCACCTATGTCTGTGTGCTCTATGCCTGTCTCCTCCACCTGCGCATGGAATAACCATTTCTTGTGTTTTGCAAGAGCATGGAGGACACGATAAGATGTGAGTTCCAAAACTTTTTGGGTGCGTAATAAAGCTTGGAAGTAGAGTCATTGTGAGTGGTTCTGAAATGCTGCTCCAAATTGCCTTTCGTTGATGAGGCAGATAAAAAAAGTAATCCTCCTCCCGCTCTGAATAAAAGTGGTAAGTTTTAGATTTTTTTAGCCTCCAACTTGTTATGTTCACTCTAGCTTCGCTCCTTGTGTCCTTAGTAACCACGTAACAACCGTAGTAGCCTACACGTCATACACAGACAATATAAGTTTGCGCACAATTTTGTTTCATTTTGTGTAATAGAGTGTTAAAGAGTTATAGACTATAATAAACTTGTAATAGGAACTTAATTCTACGTTTTCGCTTAAAATATTCGATAAGGAGTTTTACCAAAGATCTTTTAGAACACTGTCTCTGGTTTTACCACATCTCTCAAGATCGACTGCAACTCAGCCCGCTATCGACTGTTTGGGCACCTGATCTAGAGAGACAAGTCGATATTGTGCTGTCTTTTAAAACCAGCTTTGTGATAGATTTACCAATTATTGATCGTTGTAATCGTTGTAAATAACATTGAATCATTAAACATATTGTATTTTAAATAATTTAATGATTGTGTTTTTGAAGCCTTTATTACTGATCATTTCTTGTACGGTACTCCTTGCAATTTGAATCTACATTTCTTATATAAGACTTTTTGCAATTTGAATCAACAAGAAACAACATGTTTTTTTTGTTTTGCTCCTGGTATGTGTCCTATTCCCAACACAGACTTTAAAGAATATTCTTTAGAGATCAGTGGTTCCCACGATTCAGAGAAGAAACTCATTTAGTTTTTACCGAAATAACGGTATTCCTCCACATGCTCAGATACATAGTGTTTTTCACCCTGACAACACTCTTACACTCAACAAAAATATAAATGCAACACTTTTGTTTCTGCTCTGATTTTTCATGAGATGGACTTAAAGATCTAAAATTCATTCCAGATTCACAATATTACCATTTCTCTCAAATATTGGTCACAAATCAGTCTAAATGTGTGATAGTGAGCACTTCTGCTTTGCTGAGATAATCCATCCCACCTCACACGTGTGCCACATCAAGATGCTGATCTGACATCATGAGTAGTGCACAGGTGTACCTTATACTGCCCACAATAAAAGGCCACCCTTGAATGTGCAGTTTTGTCTCACAGCAAGATGCCACAAGCATTGAGGGAGTGTGCAATTGGCATGCTGACAGCAGGAATGTCAACCAGATCTGTTGCTCGTGCATTGAATGTTCATTTCTCAACCATAAGCCGTCTCCAAAGGCGTTTCAGAGAATATGGCAGTACATCCAACCGGCCTCACAACCGCAGACCACGTGTAACCACACCAGCCCAGGACCTCCACATCCAGCAGGTTCACCTCCAAGATCGTCTGAGACCAGCCACTCAGACAACTGCTGAAACAATTGATTTGCATAACCAAACTATTTCTGCACAAACTGTCAGAAACCATCTCAGGGAAGCTCAACTGCATGCTCGTCGTCCTCATCGGGGTCTTGACCTGACTCCAGCTCGTCGCCGTAACAGACATGAGTTGGCAAATGTTCACATTCAATGGCGTCTGGCACGTTGGAGAGGTGTTCTCTTCACGGATGAATCTCGGTTTACATTGTTCAGGGCAGATGGCAGACAGCGTGTGTGGCGTCGTGTGGGTGAGCGCTTTGCTGATGTCAATGTTGTGGATTGAGTGGCCCATGGTGGTGGTGGGGTTATGGTATGGGCAGGCATCTGTTATGGACGAAGAACACAGGTGTATTTTATTGATGGCATTTTGAATGCACAGAGATACCGTGATGAGATCCTGAGACGGCAAATTTGGGATCTTACTTACCGACGCACTGACTGGTGAGGTTGCGCAATTTTCATATTGGAAGCGGCGTCTTGCTTGGAGTGAAAGCGCATCTCCTCTGCGCAGTGGATTGTTATTATTTTTCTTTTGGGATTAACTGTCTGATTGTGCTATTTTGCTATAAACTTTGTCATTGTTGCAAACGGGGAATTTGGTTTGCTAGACAATTTTGGTTATGTTTGCTGTGTTTTTGTTATGGTTGTAAGTGTCCGACACTTCCACATTATCGTGGCCTAGGCAGCCGCCGATCTCATTTGAATTATAAGATTTAAAATATCATTCGTTGTATCTAGTGCATTTTCTCTTCACTAGGAATTCAGACATTATGCCGAACTTTGGGATGGTGGTGGGAATTATTAGGTCAATATCTAACACTGAGTAGTGCAGATCCGCCCGTGACTTAAATAGCATTTGTAACCTTGTCAATCAGTTATGGTTGATTTATTACAGATTGGTGGCCCGTACGGGGCCAAGGATCAGCGTATATTTTTGTTTGCTATTATTGCGGTAATGTTATTGCCTAGTATTGGTTGGGTTTGAGTTATTTGTGAGTTGTAGTTTGAGAAGGCCAGATAGCTAGGCCAGTTGGACACACACACGCGCACACACACACACAGAGACACTCATACATTTTTGCCAAATACTCTTTATTGTGCATTTACACATCCAAGTACAATCACTGCATAGGTTGTACTGCTACTTCAGTCACAAGCATGTCCCATCAGGCCGATCAGCAGGGGTCACCAGTGGGTGGCAGCACTGCCGAAGGTGGATTAATTCAGGGAGTTAGCCCCTTTTCCAATGCCAATCCTCACCGCCATGTCACTGTCAGGCTTAATCAGAGCAAAGTCACCGAGATCACCAGTATGTTTGGAATCCATGTATATCGACAGCAGTGATGAGAGGCTTGTTTGAGGATGAGTCTGATGAGGTGGCTGAGCAAATCCAAGAACTGCATCAGAGAGTTGAGTGTGTGGAAAACCAGCTCAGAGAGGCTGTAGACAGTACTCTCAATATAGAGGATGGCTTGAGGGCTGCAACTGAAGCCGTGGCTACAGGAGCCATTGAATACATCCATGAGAGACTGCTGAGATTTGATCAGGCCGTTGTTGCATGCCTGGAGCGCAGGGATAAGCAGTGGAGAGAAGAAGTTAGGAAAGCTTTAGGAAGGCACCGATTGTCATGGGGGCCAAGGTGTTCAACCCCTGCACCTGCGATGCCTACTACCGCCCATTCTCCACATACAACTGAGGCTGACGTTACCCTCACTCCTCTGCAGCCTGCACCCATGACCCTGCAACCTGCATCTACGTCTCCGCAGCATGCACCCATGACCCTGCAGCCTGCATCTACATCTCCGCAGCTTGTACCCGTGTCTCTGCAGCCTGCATCTACGTCTCTGCAGCATGCACCAGCGTCTCTGTAGCATGCACCCGCGGCTCTGCAGCCTGCACCCACGTCTCTGCAGGTTTAGGTTTAGGTGAGATAGTTAAACGTTGAAGGACTGGAGTGTGAAGACTTATTACCGTGGTGAGTGGAGTTTTCTTTTAATTGGCGTTAAGAAGACACGTTTGTTTAGTTTATTTCCAGGTTGTAAGCCAAACACAGTGAGGCCTGTAGACGGTCTTAGTTACACTTTATTTAGCCTACTGCATCTTTGGGTGGTAACGTCACGCCACTTTTAACAATAATCCTGCTCTTACTTGGCTCTGCGTTGTTGTTCTCCGGTGGAGAAGTTAACAGAGTTAATGGTACAATTTCTGCTGGGAAATGTTGTGCTACTATTGGACTAGGCGTTTTTCTTGCTTGGGTCAGGAAAAGCTGATTAGGTTATCGTGTCATAAATAGTGCCTGTGCACTTGTGAACACTGTTGATATTGCAGCATAAAAGGCTTCCTATTTGGTGGCGTCTCCAGTGGCTAGTGTTTGGAAGTTTGTTTTTCTTTTTATAGTTGGTGGCATGACTTGTAAGTTAAAGTAAAAAAAAAAAAAAAAACCCAAAACGTCTTTATTCATCCATTTAGTTAAATTGGTTGTTCTAAACTTGTGGACTGGTAAATGTACAGTGTTTGGTGGGTGTTGTGAGTATTGTTAGTACGATTTTGTTTGCTCAAATTCATTATGACCTCTGTAGTAGAACAGTTTGTTGCAGAACCCTCTCTAGTTCTGTTGGAAGAGTTGAATAAAGATCAACTTAATGAGGTTGCTCAACATTATGAGATTGCTTTGACCAGTAGTGATAAAAAGCTTAAAAAAACTATGTTTAATATAATTCAAGACCAACTAATGGAACAAGGCATTATAAAACTTGAGGGCGAGGAAATGTCTAAGTCTGATGCAGAGGCAAAATTAGCCTTAGCAGAGCGAGAGCTGGCACTGAGAGAGAGAGAATTTAAAAATGAGCTGGCATTCAAAGAAATTGAGCTTTGAAGACTTCAACTACAGTTGGAGGCTAGACAGATGGAAGGTACTTCTGATGCTAGACCTTCTCCTCCTGCTGGAGTTCCTTTACAGCCTCACCTTTCTTTTGATGTTGCAAAGAACATTAGGCTAGTCCCTCCTTTTTCCGATAAGGAGCTAGACAAGTACTTTGCTCATTTTGAACGGGTAGCCACTACTCTTGGCTGGCCCGAGAGTGTGTGGGCACTGTTATTACAATGCGTTTTAACAGGGAAAGCACAGGAGGTGTTTACTGCCCTTAGTCCAGATCAGTGTGTGCAGTATAGTGTTGTCAAGAATGCAATATTAAATGCCTATCAGCTTGTACCTGAAGCTTATCGGCAACGGTTTCGCAATTACAGGAAACCCTCAACAAATGTTGAGTTTGCACGGGAGAAAGAGACCATGTTTAGTCGTTGGTGTCTTTCTCAGAAGGTCACAACTTTTGACCAGTTAAAGGAGCTCATGCTTTTAGAGGAATTCAAAAATTGTGTTCCTACTTCTGTTGCCATGTATTTAAATGAACAAAAAGTGTCATCCTTAGCCAGTGCAGCTGTTCTGGCTGATGAATATGTGTTGACACATCGAGGTTCTGTTGTGAATCGGGGCAATCATGACCATGATAAGACTACTGTTGCAAAGAATAAGTGGAAATCTAATGCTTCTGATTCTACTTCCACGTTGTCACCTTCAACGTCATCATTTACTTCACCGTTGCCTGCCTCTAGTCTTCCCTCATTAAAAAAAACTGAGGTGGTTTGTTTCTTTTGTAGGAAACCGGGTCATAAAATTAATGAGTGTTCCCTGTATAAGAGGGGCAAGCCTGCTAAGCCTATGGGCTTGATTAACAGGGTTCCATCATTAACACTGCAGAGTAATAGGAAGGCTGTTCCTTCAGTAAGTTCTAATTGTCAGACTCCTTCAAGTGAATGCACTTCGTCTGAATATTCCCCTTTTCTCGCTACTGGGTTCGTATCCACATCAAGGGGTACTGAGCATGTTCCAGTGTGCATTCTGCGAGATACTGGGGCTGCCCAGTCGTTCATTCTTCGTGGCATATTACCACTCTCTTCACAGACTGCCACTGGTCAGAGTGTTCTAGTCCGAGGCTTTGAGATGGGTTTTGTAGAGGTTCCTCTACACCGAATCCATCTCCAGTCTGATCTGGTTGCTGGTGATGTGGTTGTGGGGGTGCGACATTCACTGCCTGTACCAGGGGTGACCTTCATTCTTGGAAATGACCTGGCTCAAGGCCGGGTGTGGCCAACATCAGCAGTTAGGCCTTTGCCCATTGTCGGACCAGTACAGGTTAGTTTATCAAAGTCTGATGAGTGTGGCCAGAAGTTTCCGGCAGTATTTCCAGCTTGTGCAGTTACCCGGGCCATGAAGAAACGTGCTACAGTTAACCCTTTGCAGTCGGCCCGTTCTAATTTCGGTACTTGAGTACCGATGACATTCAGTCTTATATCTCCGCCAAACAACGTCATATCATAATAAAAAAAACTTCCTCATAAACGTCACATCATAAGCTTTCCAGTGATATCATTGGTTAAGGGTTTGTGGCGGGAATTATTTTCACTACTTCAAGCTAAAATTCAGATTTGATATCTCACTGCCTGCGGCTTTGGGAGGAGTGGTACTGACAGAGAGACTACACATCCTTCATCTGAACGTAGTCTGAGGGAGACACTGCCAGATCAACTGAGGTAAAATGACCTTTTTATTAGTTGTTGTTATCAATAATCCAGGATATTGATTGAAAATACTTTTATTTTTGTTATTTTTATTGGGTAGAAATTTCTCTGTGAGCTAAGCCTGTAGCAGGTTGCGCATGTGTACACTCCAGATGATGACAGCGTTATTACCTGATGTAAACAGACTTTTTATCACTATGTTTTAGAGTTGACAGTAAATAAAATAGACAATTAGTAGTACTACTACTGACATTTAAGAGATTTAGTCAATTTTGAATGAAATGCCTGTCAGGTAATATCAGACCAAATTGGCTAGCATTTCATTAGCGTTTTGATGCGAATGCAGCGGACATATATCGGTGGTTCATGACGCCTCTCGATTAGCCCAGCTTCTCTCTCCTCATGTCGCCTTATTCAGTTATATTTTTCGCTTTACTGTATTGAATTTAGACAGTTATTAGGGCTACTACTGACATATGAGATATTTCTAGTATTTGTGATGAAATACACGTCAGGTAACATTGCAGAAATATAGCTAACAGAGTGAATGCAGCCTCAGAAATAATTTTGTTTGCTGCTCATGATGCGTCTTGGTCAGCTTATAGCTCATGCTTCATGACGCTTTTTCTCAGTGATATTATGAAGTTTGTTGTATGTCAGATGAAGACAATTATTTTGTCTACTTGTTGATAATTTAGAGATTTCGACGATTCTGTGTGAAGTGTCCGTGGTAATATTACATATAAATAGCTTGCGTGTTAACTTTAGGTTACGTGAATGCAGCTTCCAAAATATTTTTGGTTGTTGTTCAGGAGTCAGGACGGCTCTGTGTTTCTCTATCATGCTTCATGTTGCATAATGTAATGTTTAGCCCACGTAATCTGTATTGTAAAACCAACAAAATAGGTTACTCTGTCGAAATGTAAAGCACAGTTTTTATTTGTGCATAGCACTGTAATATTTAGCTTGGTAGCTGAATGTCAAATGTTGGATGCATGTACTGAAGAAGCCTAAACATTGACGTGAGGGTTGTGTTGACACTCAAAACATAATTTTTGTCGGCTTTTTTCTGAGTATGAGTGATTTGTTTTTCTGTGAGATGTCCTTATGTTCATACATATGGCTTGTATGTTGGAGTGGTAATGTTACATGGTTGGTATGGTTAATGGTAAAAAAAAGGTGAAAACTTCATCCAAGCAATGTATTAGATAGGCTATCCAGTGATCATGTGCTTAGAGAAAAGGGTCATGGTTGTTGTTTATATGCATGTGATGTGTAATGAAGCAAAAGCAATATTCAATGTATTTTTTTTCTTAATTTCTTTTTAAAAATATTTGTAGATGGAGGAGGAGAGGACAGAGTACGTGAGGCTTGTCAAGTCTCTAAGGGTTAGGAGGCAGCTGACAGCTGAGGAGCTCAGGGTCATCGAGGAGCATGAACTCGAAGACCATGAGGGGATGGACATTGAGGAGGAGGAGTACTTGGATGGGCAACTGTTGGGTGAAGAGGAGGAGGAGGAGGATATGGAAGAGGAGATGGATCGCCCCTCATCTTCACCTGGGTAAGCTTTTGTGTGTGTGTGTACGTGCACAATTCTAGTTGTCATAAGAGTATTGCTTATTACAGTAATGACAGGAGTTATAGCTCTAATAGTTTTATTTGCATTTATATTTACATCTCTACTTATTATACTCATATAAAATTTTTTTTGGGGTTTGGTTAGCCATTTCCTGACAGGTAAACGAGGCAGCAAGCGTAGCCGCTTGCCTGTCACTGTGTCCTGTCTGTCTTATACAGATGTAGACACAGCGACCCCAACTCCAGTAACCTTTGCATCTCGCTGTCCTTTAGGCGTAGATTTAGATCAAATGATCAATTCATACAGCGTTCTCTGAAAAACCCAGAAGTGGTGGAAGACTCTCTTCTTTCACTTTGTTGACATCGCTGTTGTCAATAGTTGCCTATTATTTCAGGATTGGCAACGCCAAAATGCAGCACCAGGGCGTATTCTGGAGAGGTCTAACCAAGTCAGTTTTAGAGAAAATCTAGCTTGTCAGTTGGCAGGGATTCCTGTAGATGCAGTTCTACAATCACAGTCTTCAGCAGCAACAACAGTTCATGCACCATTGGCTTTGTCATATCATGTGACTCATGCTGCAGTGAATGAGGAGTCGCGTAAAAGCTGCTGGCTATGTTACAAAAAATTTAAACTAGAGAGGAAAACAAAAATAGGTTGCAGGGCCCCAGAGTGTAATGGTAAAAGGTTCTGTGTTGTCGGTGAGAGGAATTGTTTCTTGGATCATTCGGCCGAGGGTGACCAGTTTAGAGATTAGGTCTTTTGTGGTTACTGCCAATCACCCTCAACCTGCTCTGTCTCTTTTTAGGCTCTATCCTGCATCCTGTGTGGTCCGGGGTACAGCGTGTGGCACTTTCTGTGACTGCTGCCAGCCATTTGTGTATAGTTTTGTAATCTGAGATGTATTGTAAAAAAAATTCCTACCTGTAGCTAAATTAACACATTCCTTAAAAATCTGTAGTTGTGCCATTATGGCTCTTTGTGATCGATTGTTCTCTTGTTCATACAAACATAAAAATTTCATATAATCTATTTTGCTATAATATAGTGTTGTGTAATGTATTCAATTATGGTGTATGACTTCATTTCAATTGCCTTAAAAGTTATTCATGTTAAACTTGAAATCTAATATTTGTTTGTGTAAACTTGGAAATCTAATGTTTGTTTGCGTAAATGTTTATTTACATTTGTCTTATGCCCTAAAGTGGTTCCTGGTTATTTCATGAAATTGTTTGAGACATTTATAAATAAAATGAAAACTATCTTTTACTTTCAACCCATGTCTGTGCCTATTTTATCCTTTAAAATATATATATATATATATATATGCATTCGAGCAAAATGCCTACACAGTGGTGGTAGCTTAAATTTATTTCTCTTACAAACTTTTCTTCTCTTACAATTGTTATTGCCTCTTAAAACTATTAAACTGAGTCTAGGGATATAAGTGTTTCTCCTGTCTAGACAGTTTTCTAAGGCTTTACAGCAACTCAGGGCCAAACATAACGTATCCAGTGCCTATCACCCTCAGAGTCAAGGTGCGCTTGAGCGTTTCCATCAAACGCTTGAAGTCACTTTTGTGTTCATACTGTGTGGAACTTGGCTCTGATTGGGAGGAGGGGTTGCCATGGTTATTACTTACTGTCAGAGAGGTGGCCAGGAGAGCACTGGTTTTAGCCCAAATGAGTTGGTGTTCGGCCATGCTGTCCGTGGGCCAACTGCTGTTCTGGCAGACCAGTGGAGGACTTCTGAAGATCCTCCTGAGAATGTCCTTGATTTTGTCAGCGGGTTCCGTTTTCGTTTGTATGAAGCTAAAGCTGCGGCTCAACGAAAATTAAGTAGGGCACAAAAGAAAATGCCTTATACGATCGAAAGGCAGTGGCTTGGGGTTTTAAGCCTGGTGACCAGGTGCTTGCATTGTTGCCTGTGGTTACTAGTCCTTTTCAAGCAAAATT
>JAGFZM010000104.1:274382-299886 GCA_017657215.1 Limnothrissa miodon | reverse complement strand
ATCATAGCTTTGGTCTTAGAGTTTCCATCTCTTTTCCCTGACGTTCCTTCTCGAACTGACGTTGTCAAACATGACATTGATGTGGGGCTTGCTCAGCCAATTAAACAACATGCGTATCGAGTTAGTCCCATGAAAAGAGAAGTGTTGAAGAGGGAGGTAGATTACCTCCTGTCCAATGATCTGGCTGAGGCTAGCTATAGTTCTTGGAGTTCCCCCTGCGTACTGGTTAATAAACCTGATGGGTCGTTCAGGTTTTGTACAGATTATCGACGCCTCAACGCCGTAACCAAGCCTGACTGTTATCCCTTACCAAGGATTGATGATTGCGTTGATCGTGTAGGGGCTGCCAGGTTTGTGACCAAAGTTGATCTTTTAAAAGGGTAAGTACCATTAACAGCTAGAGCAAGGGATCTGTCTGCTTTTGTCACTCCCGATAATTTTCTGCAATATAAAGTAATGCCATTTGGTGTCCGTAATGCCCCGGCCACTTTTCAACGGCTCGTCAATCGGGTACTACGCGGAATCCCCTCTTGTGAGGCCTATTTGGATGATGTGGTCCTTTGTTGTTGTTAATCTCTCCAAATGTGAGTTTGGGAGGGCTCGTGTCACTTACCTTGGTAAAGTGGTTGGAGGGGGCCAAGTACGTCCCGTTACTGCCAAAATAGAAGCTGTCTGTGGTCTTCCTGTGCCTACAACACGCCGAGAACTGCGACGTTTCCTGGGTATGGCTGGCTATTATCGGGCATTTTGTCAAAACTTTGCCACTGTGGTCACCCCGTTGACAGACCTCCTTAGCCCAAAGGCACCTTTTGACTGGACTCCATCCTGCCAACATTCATTTGAGGCTGTTAAAGCTTTGTTGGCGAGTGCACCAGTGCTGCTTGCTCCTAACTTTGAAAAGCCTTTTTCACTAGCAGTGGATGCTAGTGACTTTGGGGCAGGGGCTGTCCTTATGCAGGTCGGAGAGGATGGGGTAGACCATCCAGTGTCATACTTCTCAAAGAAGTTATATGGTTGCCAGCGACGTTATGCCACGGTTGAGAAAGAAGCTCTTGCTCTTATTTTGGCTGTTCAACATTTTGAGGTTTACTTGGGACCTCAACCGGTGGTTGTGTACACAGACCACAATCCTCTGGTTTTCCTTCATCGGATGAAGAATCGCAACCAAAGGATAATGCGTTGGTCTCTGATTCTTCAGCCTTTCAATATTGTCATAAACCATGTTCGTGGTGCTGACAATGTTGTTGCTGATACTTTGTCGAGAGCAGTGTAATTTTTGTTTCCCCCCACCCCCTCTTCCTTCTCTCTCGCTTTCCTTTGTACCTAGGGCCCAGGTTCTGGAGAACGGGATGAAGATGGAAGGGGGGGTTTTGTGTTACCATTAAACCCCCTCATGGTTGAGACTCTCGAGAGGGTCTCATTTGGGGAAGGAGGTGTTATGTCCCACTGCCCCATCAGCCCGGCGGTGGCAGTGCCGTGGTTGTTGGGATAATTACCCTTATTAAGTGGTTTCACCTGACGGCAGGTGTTGTGGTGATAAAGTTGCCTGGGACTCCCCTTTCTCTCTCTCTTATCTCTGATGCCATTTCTTTCTGTTCGTTCCGTTGTCCACGTTTCTCTCGTCACCTTTTCCCCTAGACCTTTTTTTTCTTTCTCCTAAAATAAATAATATTAACTTTGAATATTGTTGTTGTTTCGTTTATGTTGCGACTAGAGCCAGTCGTAACAGTGCTGCACCGTCATAACCTTGCTTCCAAAGCTTTAAGTCCATCTCTCCACCCGTCTTTAAACACAGTGGTAAAAGCAATAAATAAGATCAAAGCCCATGCTCTTAATGACAGACTTTTTAGGCAGCTGTGTGGTGAAAAGGATGAATCTTTTGAACGTCTCTTGCTTCACATCGAAGTACGCTGGCTCTTCGAAGGAAACTGTCTGGCGAGGCTGTGCGAATTGTTTCAGACAGTTTTGGAATTTTTTAACAGTGCTGATGCCGAACTGAAGAGTAATTTGTGGTCTTTGTTTTGACGTGCTGAACGTGTTGGCGAGTGTACAAATTAACTTTCATCAGCAAATACGTAGGCTATTTCCTGAAATTATAACCGGGGCCTTTATTTACTTTTGACTACCCAAAGCCTAGTCCTTAATTTTAGGCAGGCTTAAAGTAACAGCCAGGCTTTTATTTCTTATTGACCTGGTCTGCTGTTGTGCCACGCTCTTTAATTAACAATAATAATATTTTTATAGACTAAAATTATTTAGTATTTTCGTTGACTAAAATTGTTTCACATTTTCGTCAACTAAAATTGGACTAAAATTAAATTGAATCAAATGACTAAGCGTAGGCAAGGCAAGGCAAGTTTATTTATATAGCGCATTTCATACACAAAGTAGGCAGTTCAATGTGCTTTACAAAGACAGAAAATAAAAACATAGTGGATAAAATAAAGTAAGAAAACAAACAAATAAGATTAAAGGAAAGAGTAAAAAGTTAAAAGAATAATAAGTTGATAAAGGACAGAAAATTAAAATAATTTTAGAATAAGGATTTCCCCAAAATTCACAAAATAAATTAATCATTAAGAGAAAGCATCAGAGAAAAGTTTGGTCTTAAGTTTGGTTTTGAAGCTGATAACAGTAGGGGCATTTTTTATATCTTCAGGAAGTTGGTTCCAAATCTGAGATGCATAGTAGCTGAAAGCTGCTTCGCCACACTTTGTTTTGACCTTAGGTTTTACAAGCAATTTTTTTCTTGTGTCCTGAGAGACCTAGGTCATATCCCATTTAGTGATTTAAACACAAGTAGTAATGCTTTGAAATCAATTCTATAACTTACAGGAAGCCAGTGCAATGACTTTAAAATTGGGGGTAATGTGGCTGGTTCTTTTTGTACATGTTAAAACCCTGGCAGCTGCATTTTGGATCAGTTGAAGATGTTTAATGGTCTTTTTAGGAATGCCTGTGAACAGACCATTACAGTAATCAACCCTACTGGAAATAAAGGCATGGATAAGTTTTTCTAAATAATTTTTTGACATTAGACCTTTCAGTTTGATGATGTTTCTCAAGTGATAAAAGGCTGATTTGGTGATAGCCTTTATGTGACTGCTGAAGTTTAGATCACTGTCAATGATGATGCCAAGATTTTTAACAGACTCTTTTGCCCTAAGCCCTTTAGTTTCAAGGACAGAGGAGATTTTGAGCATTGAATCCTTCTTTCCAAAAATAATTACTTCAGTTTTGTCTCTGTTAAGCTGGAGGAAATTGTGTGACATCCAGCTGTTAATTTGGTCCAAGCATTGACAGAGACATTCAAGGGGGGCAAAGTCATTAGGTGACAAAGCTAAATAAATCTGGGTGTCATAAGCATAGTTATGATAAGAGATTGAGTTGTTCATGATAAGTTGTCCAAGTGGAAGCATGTAAAGGTTAAAAAGCAATGGTCCAAGGATTGACCCCTGGGGGACACCACAGGTCAATGACATAGGTGTTGAAGTACAGTTGCCCATGGCAACAAAGAAACTTCTATTTTGTAGGTATGATTTTAGCCATTTGAGAACTATACCAGAAAACCCAACCCAGTGTTCAAGTCGATGTAGCAGTATGTTGTGATCAACAGTATCAAAGGCAGCGCTGAGGTCTAGTAACACCAAGACAGATGTTTTGCCTGCATCAGTATTAAGACGTATGTCATTTACAACTTTAACAAGCGCTGTTTCAGTGCTGTGATTAGCCCGGAAACCTGACTGGAATGATCAAAACAACAATTAGATGTCAAGAAAGCAGTTAATTGATTGAATACTATTTTTTCAATTATCTTTCCAATGAACGGTAGATTTGATATTGGCCTGTAGTTGTTAAGCACTGAAACATCCAGATCATTCTTTTTCAGCAGTGGTCTAACAACTGCTGTCTTTAGTGATTTAGGGAAAATGCCGCTTTGCAAAGATGAATTTATAATAGGTGTAGAACAGTTTTAAAAAAGCTGGTTGGCAGAACGTCCAGTTGGGATGTAGAAGAGCTTAGATTCTGTACTGTTTTCTCAAGAGTTTCATAGTCAATAAAGCTAAATGTTGACATTGTGTTTAGTTCCCCTCTCTTTGAAGACATTGGTTCTAGCGTTTGAGATATTTCTGAAGTTATGTTCAGTCTTATTTTATCAATTTTACCTCTGAAAAAAAATGCAAACTCATTGCATTTATCTACTGAGAGCAGCTCAGGTGCTAATTGTGATGGTTTATTTGTTAGCTTCTCAACTGTAGAAAATAGTACACAAGCATTGTTCAAGTTCTTATTGATAATGTTGGAGAAAAAAGACTGTCTTGCTTTACAAATTTCATAGTTATATTTGCTTAGCATCTCTTTATGGATTTGGTAATGGACATGGAGATTTGATTTACGCCATTTTCTTTCAGTCTTCCTACACTCCCTCTTTAACAGTTTAACAGCTAGGTTTTGTGTCCATGGTGCTTTATTATTATCAGTGATTCTTTTGTTTTTTAACGGAGCAATATTATCCATAATTTGTGTCATCTTAGAATTAAAATTGGTCAGTAAGTAGGACTAAAATTCAAATATATTTTCGTCAAAAGATTAAGACTAAAACTAAATTAATTTTTTTTGTCAAAATTAACACTGTTTGGGAGAAGACTTGTGTTCTTTTTCTTGCTTTTCCCACGTCCAACCTCGTTGAACAGAGATTCAGCCAAGCTCTCCATTTGCAGACAAAGTAGCCTATGTAGCCTAGTAACCGCCTGAATTTGGTTGAGTCCAGTGCACTCAGGCTGAAGCTGACGTCTCTGTGTCCTGACGTTAAAAAGCTGGCAGCGAGCCACCAAGCGCAGGGCTCACACTAACTTGAGCTATTTGTTTTATGAATAAGCCAGTCAAGCTATGTTCAATGTTTTTTGCTATGTTCAATGTTTCCAATTAGACAACGGTTGCTTTAAATGGGGGTCTACTGCTGCTGCTGTCTTCTTTCTCAGCCTTTAACTAAATAACATTTATTTCAAAAGTTTGAATTGTTTATAGGCCTAATTCTGCTTATTAAGCACATGACTATTGTTATTGGTCAGTTTTAGGCATGTTCAACATATGTTTGGTTGATGTGAAAATGTGTGGCGTTGCGCCTTGGAATTATTTGGAATGTGAGAGAATCCATACGGAATGCTTTAAAACTCCAGTTCATGTGATATGTTTTTTCTTCATTACTTAACCTCTTTATGAAAGCCCATTTGACAACATCCCAGCACAAAGGCTATCAAATAGGCCTATCTGCATAAGGCTACTCATAGACAACACTTAATCCTTATAATAATAATAATATTATTATCAGGCCTTATATTTCCATAATCTTCATAACTGAGTGTATTAATAGCCTATTTCTATGTGTGCAGGGTGCAGGATGTAGGGAGAGGGCGGGAACATTTAAGGGAACATTGTTCACAGATATCACCGTTATATATCATAGATGAATAGTAAAGTATGCCGTTTCAGAGCATATGTTCTTTATTAAAAATGTAATTATACTTAGAATTATACATTTAAAAAAAAAAAAAGCCATATCTTGTGGGGTAAAATGCCCCCCACGGACATTGCCTCTTTCTATTATAATTATTATAATAGTGTATTTCTGCTTTGTCTCACACTTAATGCAGTATAAATAGATTATAAAATCTAAGTATTTCAACTAAACATTACTAATTACCTCAAATGAACATGCTAGCTAGCACAGGTAGCTTAACCCCAATAAAAATCATAGGCGCCCAGTGTAAAAACTCAGTTCTCATGTTTTTCTCCCCTTATAGATAAAAAACTACAAGATTAAAAACAACCGTGGCTCTTATACATTAGTTATTATGATATTTATGTATTTATATGTTATATATCTATGTATCTATATGTTAAATACAAATGCAAATACAAATCAGTTTGTAACCCTTGTAAAAAAAATAGGCTATACATGTTGATACATAACTTATCTTACTTTCAGAGATTAAAAAATTGTATTTAATTTACTTCATTTCATTTACTTGTTGATTTATGAAGCTAAGTGGTTGCTAAAATAGGGGGCATCTTACCCTATACCTTGGGGGCATTTTACCCCACTGGTGGGGCAAAACGCCCCTTCTGTACAAAAATATTTTCAGTCAAAATACTAATTTTGAAAGTGCAGCAATTTTAATATTTGGTAAATATTCTTCCTTAGTCCAACAAACCTTGAATGACAATTCTAGGAAGATTTATGTTTTGCTCACAGTAATATCACATTTTCCCCGTTTTTCCTGGGGCGTTTTTCCCACTCTAGCCTAAGTATATAGAATATGGAGAGGGCATGAAAAAAAAACACAAAATTATCTTCATGCACATGTGTTTTAATGAATAGTTTATAAGATTACATGATCATTTTGTTAAGATGATTAATAGTTATACTGATGTCATTGACATGTTTGCTTAACTAATCATGAAACTGAGAGATAAAATAGATAAAATGTAGATAGTAGCAAAGAAAATAAATCAGAAATTTGCTCAAGAAACATGTTCAACATATCACTACTGATACTTAACTTTATTGAAACTGAACTTCATTTATTTGAACAAATCAGGAACACATAGTATAAGTTTATATTTTTTTGTTGGGTACAAAATTGTTTTTTATATTCATACAGAAAGCATGCAAATCATATTAAAAATGTCATCTGCTGGGTGTGTTGTTGGTGTACTGTACACATTTAAAGCAACACGCAAATATGTTCTTCCTGTCCCTTAGATGAGTTGATACCTACCTGTCTCGTCTCAGTGCATGCACTCAATCATTCTGTTGTTAGCATTTAGCTTAGCCCAAAACAGAGATGAAGAAGAGACCAAAAACATCCACATCTTTTCTATTCTAAAACATAGGGAGTTTATCTCTGACTGCAGTAACATCATGTGAAACATGATGGCACTATACCTTCTGTTTGTTATCAATGCCATACATTATATTTATCCTTATTATCCGCTTAGAAAATCTCGTTGTTTTATTTTGTCACCATAGTCAGGTAACTACTCAAATATCCGCATGGAAATAGGAAAGACGTGGATGTGTTTGCTTGCTCCTAACTTCATTTCTGTTTGGACTAAAGAAAAAAACTAGGCTAAGCTGAATGCTTAACAAAGTAGTGCCACACCAGAACAACTGAGTATACGTATTGAGACAAGGCAGGTATGTACCAACTTTTCTAATTAAGAGAAGATCATATTTCAACATTAAAAAAATAGTTTTGTGTTTTAGATGTTCAATAACATATCCTTGGCAGAGATGGGGTTGTAGATGTCTGATGTCCAGTTTCAGTCTACTTCTCTCAGACACAACTGTAATGAAAAAAGGACAAAAAGACAATTTTTACCTGACTAATTTTCAGTCTTTCTCAGTTAGTTGTTTAGAGATTAGCAATAATGACAGGGCAATTATAATGCCCTCAATGAAAAAAGGGTGTGTGCACAAAACTGAAACTTGCAAAAGTCATAGTTTGTCCTCAAAATCAAAACATTTAATTGACTGTCATCAACTATCAACTATCAACTATCCTCATTCTCTATGGGATATTGGGATATTATGGCTGTCAGAAAATTTTAAATCTTGTCACAAATACCTGTACTGTAGAACTTAAAGTGAAAAAATAGCATGTGAAACACATGCAGAGGGGAAATGCTCAATGTGTTAGTGTAGCCTAAATATTGATCCTTTATGAGAAACTTTCAAGGCTTGCATGATCTGTAGTCAAAACAGTTGATTTATTTTTTGGGATAAATGTTGAAAAAATGCCAGAGGTAGCCCAACTTCAGGTGACGTTAGGCTTATGTCAACTTCATGTCATTACGTTAGCATTTCATTCATAGCTACCTGAGGTATGCTAGCTGGCTCATGTATGGAAACTGAACTGGCCAAATGCACAATGGCCTCAGGAAAAAGTAGCCGACCGGATAAGCAGCAATGTAGTGTTCTATAATCTCAGATTGCAACTTTTCTAAGCTTTGATAGGTTGTCCTTTTATCATGAAAACCAGGCGGTCTATTAGGCTACACAAAACTCATTGTTTTGCTAATTGTTAGAATGATAGTTTAGCCTAATTAATAACTCAACTGAAAAGCGTGAAAAAAAAAGTTAGTTGTTTTTGATGTCATAAATCAGCATGAGCTTATGTGCCGGGACTCAGCCCCGGACAGCCCCGGCCCAATTGAATCCCTGTTCATACATATTGATTACTCTACAGTTCCATACTTACCCATCTGTATGTTACTATAGCACTTATAAAAATGTTCTCTGTATAATCTGTATATCACTGTAGTATTCACCATACATACTACTTATCTACCTCTTCTAGGCTACTGTCCATACTGTACATACTTATACTATCTATTCTACACTTGCAGCTCTTTGCACTTCTGATTAGATGGTAAACTGTATTTCGTGGCCCTGTATTTATACATGTGTGATGACAATAAAGTTGAATCTAATCTAATCTAATCTTGTTCTTACTTCTCCCACTTGCAAGGGGAAATTGCTGCACAAATTAACTAGGCCGCTTATCAGCCTTTAATTGTTGATATCACAATGCTTAATTTAAAAAGTAATATGAAAACTACCTAGCATAAGTGTCCATTGTAGAATGCACTAATGAGTTTAAGTGGTTAAAATTACATTTTAAAAAGAGGGAATTATAATAACTAGATTGTATTTTCTTGCCAGAAACCGCGAGGTGGACACTGCATCACCGCGACACCCATTTTTTTCTGTGCGTGCGTGTGTGAACCTCGCTGCTGTGAATTAGCATATATGCTAATAATGTTAACATGCTAACAATGTTAACAATGCAAACAGTGGTACTCAGTGGACTCAGCTGAAGTTAATTAGTATACATGCTAAGTATATTAACATGCTAATTATGCTAACAATGCTAATGGTGTTAACGGTAGTACTCAGTGGACTAAGCTGATGATAATTAATATATACCAGTATGCTAATAATGCTGACAATGCTGCAGTTATCAGTTGCTAAGGTACTTGGTAAGCACTAAAGACTTTTTAAAACCTTAAAATAAAGCATTTTTTTATTTTTTATTTTATTTTCCTCGCTCCATATTTTTCCTGAAAAAATTAATTTTATTGGTGTGGCCTTACGTTCCAATCTGTAGAGGGTGCGATTTTCAAAACTCCTTGGTGCCGCTTTAAGAATAATGAGGCACAGTAGTGAATCGTAGCATTATGTGTGTGAGCATGTGTGTGTGTGTGTATATGTGTGTCTCTGTGGGTGTGTGTGAGTGTGTGATAGGGAGTGTGTGTGTGTGTGTGTGAGCCTGTCTGTCTGTGCGTGTGTGTCTGCTGTGTTTAATGGAGCTATGAGCTGGCTTGCAGGCTGAGTTGTCTTATGGCGCATTTCCACTATGGTCGGGTCTTCAACACTTAGCAACAACGCTCAGCCCCAGTGTTGTATTTCCATTACCGAGATAAACACCGGGGTTTTAGGTGAACTTGGAATGTTTACTATACAAACGTAATAGCCTATGTTAATTTCCCGGTAAAGATGCATATCACCGTCTATCATGGCAGAATTAACCTCATTAGACATTAGTGCTGAAACTAAAATGTAGCCTTTGCCTACATAATATTAAATGGTAAATGGTTCTGCTTAACATTGTCATAAAGGCTGACAATCCTATAATAACATTCTGTAGAAATACGTTAGCATGGGCTACTGAAACTGGATGTGGAAAACTTTGTTCGTATTTATATACAACTTAAATAGTTTTCTCCGAGAAAATGAGGAGAGACGGACCAAACGTGCCAGGCGGTACCAAATAATGTTGGCTTCTCGCAGGCAAAACAGGAGGATGCCGGTCGCAACAAATATGCTGAAAAACAGTTGCTGGCTAGGCAAATTTTTTTTAGCTTACTTATTATTACGTTTGATTCCATTCCCACTCCCGTTTGAAGTCCTCGGTTTGGCCCTGCCCAACTCCGGGCCGGCCTGAGGCCGTTTGAGACCCAGCCCTGGGCCAGCCCCGATAATGGAAAGACGTCAAGCCCGAGACTTTACCCCATACACCGGTGTTTTACCCCATAGTGGAAATGCGCCATTACTGGCTGGCAGGCAGGGTCTCACCAGGTGTAGAATATGATGATATCATAAAGGGTGATTAGAACACTCAGTGACATTCAAAGATTTTCAGTTGGGGGAAGCAGTTAAATCAAAAGGCACTCTTTGTGTTTGTGTTTAACTTGCCATACTTTCAAAACAATAGCACTTAGCAATTTGAAAACACAAATCCTACATCAGGGGTGGGGAACCTTTTTGACATCAACGGCCACATCAGTTTTTATAACTTGTTTTGAGGGCCAGGTTTTTTTTTTTTACCTCAGAGCTGACCACATATTGACAAATCCAGCGAAACACGGAAGTAAAGCACCCCCGCCATTGCTGCGTTCCTCTGCTGCTAAAGAAGTAGTGTCAGAAATGGTGTGTTAAACGGTCTTTGGTAGCGTTGGTAGCTTAAGTTCTAGATATCTCAATTTTAGAGTTCTCATCACATGCCAGACTATGAATGAAATAATCCTTACAGCTAACTGGTCGTGGTAAATAGGCAATTCTTTTAAACTTGTGAAGCTTGTGAGCATATTAGCAACACAGCTAATAATAACAGTGTTCATTTTGAAGATATTAGCAACACCGCTAGTAACGAAAGTGGTTGGTTTTATTGTTGTCATTATTAATAAACAATAAATGCTTTTTGTTGTCAATGAGTTACTTTAATTGGTAATTATTGTAAACATGACACAGCTAGTACTGACAGCGTCAGGTTTGAGAATATTAGCAATACAGCGAGTAATGACAGCATTTGGTTTAATTGTTGCCATTATTGATGACAATAATACATTTTGTTATTTAAAAAATTACCTTCATCGGTAAGTTTAGGCTACTGCCTAACGTCCTCTACCCAATGCTCAATTTCCATCGCCATTCAATTTAAAACTGACAATGTCAAAAACCAGCAACCCCAAGAATGACAATCACATCACCGGCAAAATATGGCAAAAGATATCAAGATGGCGGCGCCCACGGAAGGTTCGCTGTATTTGTCTATTAGGTGTTCCCACTCAACGTCATAAAGCGGTGGGAGCCATGTTGAGGGTAGAGCCTCTCGAAGTCTGAGGGTCTGAGCGCAGAGGCAAATTAAGAAGAACGGGATTGTAGCCCTTTTACCATGATTTCTCTGTTTTTGTTTTTTTTTGTGTGTGTTTGTGTCGGTCTAAAATGGTACAATACTGTGGTGTGAAAGGTGCCTTAGCCTACATTACGTCAGGCAGGCTGGACTGGACAGAACATCCCTAGATGCATGGCTGCATCAGTGGGGAGAAAACTTTGATGCGTGCGAGCAAGGTGAATCATTACGTGAATACTGCCGCTATTAGATGTGTGTACTAATGACATCAGGCAGTCTGAGACCACCCAGTGAAAATGTAATACCAGACAATTCCACGAAAAAGCACAGAGAGTGACAACTTTGAGCAATGGATTTAATGACGGCTAAGGTTAGCAGGCAATCGAAGGAGGAGGGGGGCTAATGAACGCCAAATGTGAGTAAACGGTGTAGTTATGTTGATTGCCCAAAGGATTACTCATACTGTTAGTCCATACAGGTTAACCTATCTGTGTAGGTGACTTAGACACAGGGATTTTACGCCTGTCTGAAAGCTGGTGTAAGGCAATCTGAAGTCAAAGTCAGTTTTATTTGTCAATTCCTTCAAATGTACTTGACATACAAAGGAATCGAAATTACGTTTCACACTAGATGTTGACAACAATAAAGTGCAGATGCACAACAAAAACAATTCTAAACATTAAGGTAATGTTAAGTAAAAAAAAGTGCAAGTACGCTTAGGGCATTATACTTAGGTAACATACAAGATATAACAAGAAAAGACATAACATATAGTAAGTGTTCCAACAGTGTACACTGGGAAGTAGTATACTAGTCTACTTGAGGTAGTCCCAGGTTGTGGTTGGTAAGGTTTTTTTTTTGTTTTTAGTGCAACACCAGATTGTAGCAGCAGTGATAGTAATATAAATAGTGGTAAAAAGAATAGTAAAATATATAGCAGCAGGTGTGTGCAATTTGCAGTGCAGTGGTAGTTATTTTCAGTCAAGAGTGTTTTTAGTTCTTAGTTCAGAGTGTTTGTTTCCTTGTTGGGGAGTGAAGCGATCTGAAATGATCGAAGGAAGGCTAATTTAGGTTATTGGCTAGTGCTACACAATGTAAACAAACTCGCTCACAGCAAATTGACCATGGACCCAGCAAAGAAGTCAGATATAAGATTGGTATTCTAAATGTTACATCGATTTAACAAATGTGTAACAATTTTCCTTTACAGCACTTGCTGCTAGCAGAATAGTCCAGTTAACAGGTAAATGAATGACCAGCAGTGAATATTAGCCTTTGGGTGCCCAGTGAAAATTACTTTCCTTTTATAATATCACTTAACTTTGCCTTCACTAGGCTCTTCGCATCAAACTCTTTTGATACTATATCTTGTTCCCATCCACAAACCATTTGGTTACAAGCCTCTAAACCTTTGTAGCATTTTACTTCATTCGTAGTATATGCGCTACTTAGTACGAGATAGTTGACAATATCTGGGTATGATATTGACGGTAAATAATTCCAGGCATCTGAGAATAGTTATTCTGTATGGATAATTTCCCCCAATTTTTGCAATTTTTGTACTGTATCTTATTTTCTGTCTATTTAGCCTAATCTTGCGTGAGCTAGCCTCTACCCTCAAGATGGCGCTCATCCGAGGACTCTGCGATTTTCTATGATGCTGTGCAGACACCTAATAGGCCTACACTTACCAAAACAGATATTGGAATTCCAAAGACTGTTTTAACTGATTCTCATATTTGAGAGCACCAATATTCAACAACCGCATGAAGTCATAACATTTTCAACCTCAGTGTCACATACTGCACCATACACTATTATGCATTGATAATTTCCAAATATATCAATTTCTGTGAGCCAAATGTTTTTTCTGTCTATTAACAGACAATTAGCATAAACAAAACAAAGGCATTAATATGAACACCTGACCTGAAAAAAATGTATAATGCTGATCTATGGTTGGTTAAACTAGCCTACACATACCGTTATCTGGTCAGAGACTGTTCTTCGTGATAAACGCACGCAAGTAGGCTACTTCTGCAGTAGCAACACTCCTTCACAAATGTGAATAAAGCTTCAGATTCTTAGCTATTAGCTCACTCACCACATAACTGGCAGGCACCACGTTTTCTCTGATGGAATTCGGTCTTGTGAAAGCTGTCTGTTGGGCAACTAAACATTGCTGAAGTGCATTTAATTTGTGTTTGCGTAGCTGGCCTTGCAACACTGCTAACTTCACATGTTTAGTAGGCTACTGTAATGCCATTTCAGGTTGGCCTTTTTCAGTACATCCAGCGATTCTCCACACAAGGCAAACTGGCTTGCCCATCGCTTCACATCACCAAAGTAACGTTAGTAGTCTACGGTCCATTTGCCTTGAAAAACAAGGCATTCTTTATCCACCCGTCTCTTCACTGTGGATGCCATTCTAGGCGTGAACTATAGCCTAATATGTGACTTTTGTTGTTTTTGCAGCCCTGATGATGTGACACTCAACCTTTAGGGGTTAGGATGAGAAAAAAAAAACGGAGGCAAAGCGTTCCAAAAGTGCTAATCGCTCCAAACCAAAATGAGTAACAACATCGTCTGGGTGTGTTTTTTAGACGCATTGTAACGATGATAAATGACTGTTGCTATCCCTCTGCTAACAGCAAAAAATTAAGGACTACTCTTACTTTTGACGTCATTTTCAAAAAACGACGGTAAAATTATTTAAAATACAATATGTTCTGTATGTACAATGATTCGCTGTAATTTACAGTGATTACAACAGTCAACAATTGGTAAATCTTTCAAAAAGCTTGTTTTAAAAGACTGCACAATATCGACTTGTATGAAAAGGGATGACATGAGGTTGAGCGCGGTTTTGTACAGCTCTGGTTACCATGGTGTCTATGCCTTCATGTACATGACGTTCGATACAAGCGCCGCTAACAGTGTAGTCAGAGACAGTTGATGAAGCGCTCATAGGCCCAAAGTCATGGCCCGAAGGTATTATCTACGGCCTGTGGGATGATATTTGATTAGTATTAGAAGTGGCCGCATTACTATAGCAATGTTTCTCAAAGTGTGGTCCACCAGTAACCTCCACACAATTATTTTTATTTTCTGTCCTTTATCAACTTTTTTCTTTTTAACTTTTTACTCTGTTCTTTAATCTTATTTGTTTGTTTTCTTACTTTATTTTATCCACTATGTTTTTATTTTAATCTTTGAAAAGCACATTGAACTGCCTACTTTGTGTATAAAATGCTCTATATAAATAAACTTGCCTTGCCTTGCCATGCCTTTTGGGTTGGGGTGTACTGCAGGTCTGCGGGGTTGTCTCTGAGCATGTGCCGTGCCCAATTACATTAAAAAAAACTGCATTATATGAGGTAGGTGCACTGTGTAAAGCACTCTATGTTATATTTTCATTTATTTCTAGTAAAATAATGGATAATGGACACTCTCATGCCTCCGAACATTCTATTATAGCCTGTTAGCATTGTATAAATAACATTATGCATGTAATAGCCATGTAACGTTGTGCAACTTTTTATTTTGTTGGTGCAGATACTGTATACTGTGCACCGAGCCTGAAAGGTTTTGTTTTGTTTCATATTCCTAAGAAAAATGAAACATTCCTCTGACTGCCCGACCTCTGTACAGTTGCCATAACAGAAAATGTGCTTGATGTAGGTATTAGTATTCAATAATGTACTTTTTTCAATTTGTTTAACTGCAATCTGTGTAAATTTAATTAAAATATTATTTTTCCCTCACGTCATCCATCCCCGTCTTCATATGGTATTGACTATGACTGTTGCATTTGTCGTGTTGTAGTCGTGATGCAGTTTGACATCTGTCTCACTCATGCACAGCACAGTCCCTGTGCTAGGTTACCATAGCAAAAAGGGCTACCCCAGAGATTATTATTTTTAGTAGCCTAATGGTAAATGCTGCAGGTATACAAATTTACATAAAACACATAATTTACTGTGATGCCAGGGCTAGATTGTAACATTAAACTTTCTGATCATATTAATAAATTAAATTGCTTCCCCCTTTTTTCTTACTCTCAGCACTTCACAACAGACTATGGGCAATGTTGGAGATGGAATAAATACCTTTTTTTTAGAAATAATAACCAAATGCTTGATCATTTTTAAAGCCACATCATATTCGTTAAAAAAGGGGAAAACCATATTGAATTACTCGATTAATCGATCAGTAAAGCTAGATTAATTACGACATGTAAAAGTGTTGCAGAGATTTACATTTTGACCACTGCCGGCGCTAGAACTAGTAAATTGTTCAGAACATGCAGAAAGGGGTCCTAAGTTCACTTACCAAGGTTGGGTACTGTAGGTTAAAGCGTTTATGCAATATAACTGTTATAACAGTTGAAATACTCCCACCTTGTGTTAGATTTATATATACTATGTGATACACCCAGAATGCTGTACGGTTGTTTTTCACTCTTGCTCAATTTTAATAAAGAAGTTGGCTGCCTACCTAACGTCTACTCGAACATGGTGACCCCGAAATCTGAACATTGCTGCCAATGGAGGAGGATGACTCGGTAAAAACATGTGAGTAGTGTTTTGCAAAGGGGTAGATATATGTACAGTTTTCACCGTATCTACGAGCCGAAAATCCTACTAACGTTAGACAGCTTTGAACAAGTCAACCATGGCACAGCACTACAAACCACAGACACAAGTCGACTGGAATTCCAGAGACGTCTATAATCAATATCGCATGTGGCGCAAAGAAGTACAACGTATTGTTAATGGCCCCCTCCACGAAGAACATGAAGAAGTTAAGCTAAACTATGTATTTATATGGGCAGGTGCGCATGTTGAACGACTTGTGGAGGCCAAGCAAGCTGAAGACCCTGACTGTAAAGTAACCACGGTGGAAGAGCTGCTCAAATGCCTTGATGAAATCCTCACGCACTCGACACACTTTCGCGGAGCCAGAGAGGACTTTTACAATGCAAAGCAGAACGTTGGGAACTGGAAGCACCCTTTGACGATGAAGTGAGAAGTGTTTGCGGTCTCTACATATTGGGACAAGACTATAATCAGGGCTTTGGTCTGCTTCACAGTCCCTGGAACATATATAAGCCCACAAGTTGCTTGCATATCATGAACTACAGGACAAACGTGTACTGTAAACAGGCACAAAATGCATAACATTATCATTCCCGCGTGTGCTGCTTTAACATTAGTTAACGTAGCTATCGAAGTTAGTTAATTATCGAAGTTATCCACACGGATGTAAACGCAGGACACGATAAACGACGATCTTGTTCAAATCCATCATGCATCCTACTTTACGTTAACGTTAATGAATTAACTAGATCACGAAGCTCTCTCGGTAGATTAGTGCATTGTGAAAAAATAGCGATTCTGCAATATTCATATTTTAACAAAACTGTACGGAATTCAAATGTATTTACGTCTAACTAAGATATCCTATCATATGTTTTTGAAAACAACTGCCCTCCTTAGCTGACTTCGTTTGAAGGGACCATTTCAAGGGTTTAACGGCACTTCCCCTAGGTCTTAAAAGTGTTGGGACACACTACCCTCAGACATGAATGCGCAAAACCGAGTGCTAGAGCCAAAAACGAGGGGAAGTGATAGAAGTGAGACTGGGCCTAAGACTTTTTAAGGCCCAAAAAGACTTTTTGAGACCCCACGGAAACCCTCTTCATGACTAGCCTTTCAAAGCATTTCATTTGCACCAGCAGATGTTTGACAGAGAGCAAAAACCAAAGCTGAATGAAAATTAAATTTTGTTTATTACCCTGTCAGTCAAACAAATCCAAATATATTGGTCAGAATTTAAAAAAAGCAGGCTTGCATGGTATACATGACAATAAAACTCCTGTATGTGACCATACTCACAGTTAATTCCACGGAACCCTCTCAGCTGAAGAGATCTCCTAGTGGGTCCTCAAACAAACTTGTTGGCTTGTCTGATGTTTGGGTGACAGGGATGCTTTGCTAGAAGTTAAATGGTTTAAAGGTTACATGACATGCTGAATTTACCGTGTGTAAATAATACATATGGAACCCACATGGGGAGTTCCTTCAATATTAAATATCTACTTAAATAAATAAATAAAAATAAATATAGAAATATTTTTATAGTTAGTTGAGTTTAATAAATATTGTGTTTAGAACACCAAAGTAGCATCTCTAAGTTTATAACTTGAATGTTCCAAGAATGACTTGCAGCCAATCACAATTAAGACCGGGATCTCCCGGTTCTCTTTCGGTCGACTCGTTCGACACAGACTATGACTCTATGAGATATAGCGCGATCGCTCTTGAAGCCCTTAAACACGCCATTCTCATTTTAGCTCTTCAAGACTCGCTGAAGCCACTTGTTGAGTTGTCGCACCTACCGTCGAGGGAATTCGCTATCGCGAATTAACAGCTTAACAGCTTCATAGGGGAAGACACCCTTCAACCCCGCGAGGCGTTGGATATTCGGATTCCTTCAACAGGTGAAAAAAAAAAAAACTTGAGGATTCTCTACGCCGCTTTGCTTGCTTGGAGTTCACCTCACACTTGAATGGTTCGAGAGCACAACCACTGTGCTAGCCTACTTCGAACCTCTTTGACTTAGCCTGCCTTGTTGGGGGTTAGCCGCATTAGCTTGCTGCCTCCATCCCTGGGTTTTAGCCATCTTCTCCCCTCTTTCCATAGCCCTTTCTACGGACACATGACCTAACCTTGACTTACACCATGCACTCTGCTACGGCACGTCCGAAACCTGCATCTCCTGCCTGGGCCTCCAGCATGCCCGGCAGGCCCTTGAAAACCCACATGCATGCGCTGCTTGTTCTCGCTTCGGGCTCAGAACTTTGCAGCAGTGTTTCTAGGGTTTTGGACTAACACTCAAGCCTCCAGCCATGACTAACTCGGACCTCGGACCTAACTCGGAGCTTATCATGAGTGAGGACGATGAGGCACAAGTCCTTAGCTGGACTGAACCGACCAAACAGTGAACGGCTCCCGCACCGAGCCCTGTTGCGGATATGGAGACACAGAGACGGAGACGAAGATGCGATGGAGGAGAGTGGGGACGGTGAACTGCCTTTTCCCTTCTCCCAAACCACCCATATCGTCACCGCTACTACGGTGCCTGACGAGCCCACCGAGCAGCACACGGCAGCTGGTAAGCTGTTCCTGGAGACGTGCCAATGCGCAGCTCTGCGACTCGGCGTCGAATGGCCACAACCGCCACCGGCGCAAGCTAGCAATAGACTCAATGGCAGCTAGCAATAGACTCGACTGTTTGGACGATGTGGTTAAGACTTGGAACAAGCCCTACCCTAACAGAGTGGTCATCGCTGGCTTTGGTACCTTGACCGAGATGGATGCGCAGCCAAAAGGGGCCTGTCAGACTGCCCTAGGGCCGAGCAGTCACTGGCTTCCTACCCAGCCCCTGATGCTAACATGGGCCTGACTGCCTCCTCACAACTGCTGCGTAAACAGCCCAAGTTTACCTCCCAACAACTGGAGAAGACGAGAAGTTCTCGGACAGGCTGCCCGCGCTCAGAACACACTTTTCCCTACTTCTCGCCTATGTAGCCGAGTTACAAGCAGAGGTCGGAACAGCCATCGATGAAGGCAAGCCCGTTAAGGACCTGTGGTCTGACGGTGGTAGCCCAGCGACACCTCTGGCTAAATCTGTCTAAGATCACGGATAAAGATCGCCATGTTTTCCTAGATGCTCTGGTTGACCCGAACGGCCTTTTCAGCTCGGTCGTCCAGGCAATGCAGACTCAGTGTGAGTCGAAAAAGAAGGAGAGCGAGGCTTTCAGCTATCTCCTTCCCCGAAAACTGGCTCCGTCCTCCGCCCAGCCCGGGCAACGCACACACCCGCCTCAGGTGACGATGGCAAAACCCTCTCGTCAATGGGCCGCAGCTAAGAGAACCCAAACTGTGGTGGCACGCCACCCTCAGCCACAACCGCATTCTTCGACTGTCCAGGCCACGTGGTCTCGCAGACCCACACTCCAACTCAATGCTGATGTTTGCTGAGCACCGCGCCCCAGCCCTGTGGCTAAAAAGAAGAAGTCAGCCTACCTGGAGGGCTGAGCCTAGCTGGAGGGCTGAGCCTAGCTGGAGGGCTGAGCCAGCCGGCGCTTACGATCGCGCAGGGCTACAGAATACAGTTTTCTCTAAGGTCCCTGTGTTTTCGAGGGCTACTGAAATCAGTGGTAAACACAATGTCGACGCAGGTCCTCCCTGCTCCCTGCGCACGGAGTGGAGGCGTTCCACAGATGCCGTTCGAATTTTCAAATGGGAGAGGGTCAGATTTCTCACTTGCCTTTGCCTTCTTGGTCTAATGGCATCCATGATTGCAGTGGGAACTGGGACAACGGTTTATGAGAGATGTTCTCGCTACGCCTACGCGCAGAACGGAAAGCGCATATGAACCGACTTGTGCCGGTCTCAGCAACGTGCCTTCGCCCACTACTTGTGTGGCGAGACCCCGCGCTGCTGAGGCAGGGGGTCCAGGTAGGGCTCATCTCGTCACGCCGTGTCTAACGACGGACGCGTCGCTGAGTGGGTGGAGCCCCCGTGTCGCAGAAATCTCCTGTCCCAGATGGGGGGAGAACTACTGCATTCGGACCCTCACCCGTGGAACCTGCATGCCTTCCTCGTGAAAGGGTGATATTAAGTGCCACTGGACTACCACCTAACGTTATTGCCACAATTCAGAATGCCAGAGCCCCCTCTACCAAGTCTCTGTATGACTCGAAATGGAAAGCGCTCGAGAAGCAGTGCGATCAGAAGAGTGTTGTCTCTATTCAGTGTTCGATCGCTCACGTACTTATGTTTCTTCAGGAACTGTTTGAACAAGGCCTAGCCTATTCTACGCTGGAGATCTACTTGTCAGCTATCTCCGCTTGTCATGTAGGTTATGATGGTATCTCTCCCGGAGCGCACCCTCTTACATGCCGGTTTTTAAAAGGCGTCCGCCGTCTCCAACTGCAGGTTTGGCCGATGTTGCATTGTCTTTACCCTGTTTGCACGCTGCACGCATATCTGTCCGAGACCGCGGTTTTCATAGCGACATAGCGATCAGTTATTCGTGTGCTTTGCAACTGGATCTAGCGGACGTGCACTCTCTACACAGAGGCTGTCTCCCTGGATTGTGGAGGCTATTACTCTGACCAATCGGACCTCGGGACTTGACCTCCCTAGAGTTTGAGCTCATTCTACCAGGGGGATGGCTATATCCTGTGCCTGTGCAGAATATTTGCGAGGCTGCGGGCTGGGCCGCATACCTTTGTAAAGCACTACTGTCTTGACGTTACGGCATCAGCTGTGGCTCATGCTGTACTCGAGGTGGGGGAGTCTGGACATACAGGAACTGCTTCTTAGCATCTTACTGCATGTTTTTAACTTCCAAGTATATTGTCTGGCTCTGGGCATCAGGGGCGTGTTTTAAACTCCCATCGAGTCACAGTCTGTGTCGAACGAGTCGACCGAAACAGTATATATTTCATAGCCGTGGTTCTCTGAGGGAGATGAGTGACACGCAGACTTGCGTCGCCCCTTCTGCCTGCTCTTCTTGCAGAGCTGGGCAATGTGAATATTGAGTGAGCGTCACTATAATTTATAGGGTGGGCGGGACTGTGAGTGATAGCTCACTCAGCCAATAGGTGTGTTTAAGGGCTTCAAGAGCGATCACGCGAAGGTGCTATATCCCATAGAGTCACAGTCTGTGTCTAACTCATCTCCCTCAGAGAACCACGGCTATGAAATATAGCCTATCGGTTTGGTGAACACGAGAGTTAGAACGAAACAAAAAACTTAGAGAGATAAAAAAAGACGCCTGCCGAGTAGTCAGTCTGCTGGAGATCTGAACCATAACAATCATAGTTTTAGTTAGTGTTTATCAGTTTTCTACTCGCGAACTGTTACTTTTCCAAGTTAAGTTTTAAGGGTCATCCTGTGTACAGTCTTGTTTTGTCTGAATATAGATGCAACTAAACTGTGGTAAAGCTAACACAGCTAACAGTGTAGTTAATTGCTATCAGAGTACAGTCACGGACAATGACAAGAACCAGATAGCGGTTTGGGCTGTCTAAACTTCCTCTGGCATTGTTGGATGTCATCTGTTGCGGTCATCTCTCCGGGTTTTGTCCCCTACCATTTCTCCACTGGATTGTTCCTACCCTGGGTTTGTGAAGCACCTTTTCCATGCAAGCGCGAAGCGTCTGAGGTAACGTTAACCTGTTTGTTTTTCCAGCTCGGAATGAGTGAAGCGGCGATTTGTTTGTAGCCTAACCGAGCACAAGCATCGACACAAGCCTTCAACACTGAGGGAACTTTTCTGTTCTGTTAGGTATTTATCTATTCTTTGACAGTTAACTTAAAATAGCTACAATCTTAACTGCTTTCGCTTGCTATCTAATATGCTAATTATACTGTATTTATCTATTCTGTGACATTTAACTTAAAATAGCTACAATCTTAACTGCTTTCGCTTGCTATTTAATATGCTAATTATATTGCATTTACCAATTCTGTGAAGACATAAGTGACAACCATCACTTGTTAATAGCTACCATCTTAATTGCTTTTGCCTTTAATATATAATAATAACTATTAATAATAGTAGGCCTAATAATAACATAAAATTGAATAATAATAATAAATAACATATATTTATATAACATCTATCCTATTTGCAGTCTCAAACATTAGCCTAGTGATTGAAGTACACTTAGTTTATTACATAACGATAATTCTAATTACTGTTATTAATTAATTTGTTTATTTATTGGATATTTATTTATTTATTTAACATCCACCATCCTTTTTCCTTGACAATTCAATAAATGTTCATCAACTTGCCTAAAATTAGTCTTTGTTGTTAATGAGGGGATTGTAATGCATACAGGGGTAGCCTATTAATTGATTAATAACTTGCACAGATTGCACTAAACAGCCCTGTTCAACACAGCAAACAAGGAGAGATCCACATTTAAAGAACTCAGGCCTTTGCCTCATAGGTAAAAGGGGGCTACACATGTTTGAAATGACAGCTTTTCATTCACTAGATAAACATTTTTCATTGTCATTGGGGCTTGTCACATACCTCAGGTAATACACCAAAAGGATCAGTACCAAAGGCGTCGTCAAATTGTGAGGTTGAAGCCAGGTTGCCGGCTGTGATTCCAGAAGCTGAAATAGCAGGTATGTTGGAAGATGCAGAAATTTGCTGATAAAATTTTGTTTTATTTTGATTGGTAGACACAAAATAAGACTTTATTTAGAAAAAAGGAAAACTAAAATTTCAATTGGCAATACTACCAATAGAGTATTATCATTTAAAGCACCTTTTAAGAAAATTGTGGTCTAAATATATATCTAAGGCAATGCTGTGACTACAATGACAAAGACAAAAGACAAAAATAGACAAAAACAGTTTGTACCATTGAGGCTGGATGAGATCTGAGTGATGTCAAAGTCATCATGGTCTGCCACTTCTTGAGGTACACCTACTTTGTTGGTAAAGTACTGAGAAAAGGCTTTGTCTCCACTGGGACTGAGTTCAGTGGTGGAAGCAGGCTCAGTTTTTTCTGACAAAATTGGAGAAGGCCTAATCATCTGGAAATCTTTAAACATATCTTTTCCTGTCTTTTTCTCCTTTTCACCAAATGGGTCCAGAGCTGAGAAAGCATTCATCACTGGAGGTTCTTCTTTAATTGGTGGCTTTGGAGGTAAACGTACTGGGACTGCTGACTGTTGGCCTCCCATCATGCCTGGAAAAAGGCTTGGTTGAAAGTGATTGCCCATGAAGGCAGACTGAGGCCAAGCATTTGCTGACCCTGTGGAGTTATTCTGGCTCCAAGACTGTGGCCCAGCTGACAACCCAAAAGGTGATGGTCCTTGATTCCCCCAAGGCATAGATGGAGCAAAAGCAGGGGTAGACTGTGTAGAAATCGTCACATCATTACCCTTGAAAAGTAGCACAGAGGCACCTGCCTGTGGCCAAACAGGATGGGCAGTATCAGAAACTGTAATTGGAGGAGCCAGGGATGCTGTACCTAGATGGGAAAAAAAGATTTATGTTGAAATTGTAGCTGACCAGACATTAAATATTCTACTGCTCTATCTCTATTCATTCTTCTATTCACATAAGGCGGAATTCTCCAATAAGCGCATAAGCGCAATTTCATTTACACACTTTTGTACTGCGCATATTCTCCTCTGTTGATGCCTGCCCCTCCTACAGCGCTTCAATTCAAAATCAAAGTGGCCTTACCAAAGGGACTTTGATTTCCTTCCCTTGTTAGGTAGTTGTTCAAGAAGTGACTATCCTATAGAAGACGTTTTGTTTTGGAGGAGTGTTGTTTGATGTTGCTGCCTTTTGGTGGGACTTTCAAGCAAGAAATGCTGTGCATAAATGTTTCTCTGGAGTTCTCTTTCAGCATTCGTTTGGTATCTCACATATGGGGTACGCCTCCCCTGCGTAACCCTCAGAAGCACTATTTCACTATACCAGCCATGATTGGCTGGCCACGTCTAACGCAGCAGGGCCAGCCCCCTACATAAGCATCAGCCCATTCGCATTAAGACATTAATTTACCTCCATTCCATTCATTTACGCCCAGGAGACCTTAGCTCCGGAAGGATCTTGCCCTCACTGCACTCGCTTGCCCATGAAGAGTCTCCGTCGTCGACTAATACGCCACATTAGTTTGACTGACCAGGATCCTGTGCTGACCGAGTTCACAATGCCAGGTAGCCAGCCACAAGATGACCCTCCTCCTGATATGGGCATCGTGCTGTGTAGTCTTCAGGGAGAGTCATGGGCATTTTGGTGACACAGGAGCAAGCACGCTTGCTGCCGTTGTCCAGTCTCTCAGGACAGGGAAGTCAGCCATCGCCACCTCGCCCACGTTTGAGCAAGAAGGCTAAGGCGGCGTTCAGACGGCAGGCCAATCGGATTCCTTCTCATATCCGAGATCGGATTCCGGCAGACTGTTCACACTATTTTTAGCAAGTGTCCAAATCAGATATGGCTCTGTTCAGACTGGGCCACATAACTGACCGATCTGACAGGTAGCTGTAGCAACGAGCGGAAGTCATGTAAAGCATATCTCCAAAACCTCATTCTTTCATTTACGCAACATTGCTAAGGTCAGAAAATTCCTTTCTTTTGAGGATGCAGAAAAACTAATACATGCATTTGTTACCTCCAGACTTGACTATTGCAATGCACTGTTCTCTGGATGTGGTACTAGCTGCATCAAAAACCTTCAACTTATACAAAATGCTGCAGCACGAGCACTCACTAGGACAAAAAAAATATGAACATATCACACCTGTCCTTGCTTCCTTACATTGGCTTCCTGTTAAAAGCCGAATTGATTTTAAAATACTTCTCCTAACATATAAAGCCCTTAATGGCCTTGCTCCAGCATATACTAAAGACTTACTTGTTCCCTACCACCCTTCTAGACCCCTAAGGTCACAGAATGCTGGTCTCCTAGTAATTCCAAGAATATCAAAATCAGCAATGGGAGGAAGAGCTTTCTGCCATCGTGCGCCTGTCCTGTGGAACAAACTCCCTTCTAACATTCGTCAAGCGGACACTCTCAACACCTTTAAGTCTAGACTCAAAACTTTTCTATTTACTGACCCCTTTAGTTAGGGATGGTGTATGGTAAGCCACATCTCCTCAGGGTTTTATTGGAAAGGACTGCCTCTGCTGTAAGCTCCTGTCCAGGGCTTGGTGGCCACTGACCATTTCCTTTGGTGGTGTTGGCTTGTTATACATCATACCTTAGTTATGCTGCTATAGTTTAATGCCGCCACAATCCACCCATCTGTTAAACCGTACAATTTTCACTCTGTCTTTCTCATCCTCTCTTTTCCTCTCCACTTACTTCTCTCTCTTCACTTAGCCAACATCTGTATATGGTTTCACATGCAATATAACTCACATTCTCTGAAATCTGATGGAGACTGTTCTAACTCATCTCCTCTCTTATTTTCCATGCCATTACCACCCTGCCGTGAGTCATCACTGCCTTCCACTGCCTGCGCCTGCACCTCCTGGGTTCTCCTGGGACCTTCTTCCAACGTGATCCGGCGGCACTCCTGAATGGTCCTCAACCCACTCCACTGTCCATGCCACTGCCTCCCTGCTGAGGGTCACCCCTGCCCTCCACTGCCTGATCCTGCATCTCTGGCTTCCTGGGCGGTCTGCCTTCAGCTCACAGATGACCCTGACATGATTGTTACAGCCTCTAGCTGGCCCCTGGCTTGACTGCGCCT
>JAGFZM010000104.1:237250-266167 GCA_017657215.1 Limnothrissa miodon | reverse complement strand
GGGGGGGTTTGGGTGGGGGGTGTTGAGGGGGGTTTTGGAGGGGATGGAGAGGGGGGATGATGGGTGGGTGTTGGGGGGTGTTGAGTGGGGGTTGGTGGGGGAGGGTTTGGGTGGGGGGTGTTGAGGGGGGTTTTGGAGGGGATGGAGAGGGGGGATGATGGGTGGGTGTTGGGGGGTGTTGAGTGGGGGTTGGTGGGGGAGGTGGCAAGTCCACCTTGCGGTTTCTGCCGAGAAAATGCAGGTTAGTTTTACCTGTCCTGCTATTACTGCTAAGCTGTTCTTCTGTTGTTTTGGTATTGTTTAGAGCTTACTTAAACATAAGCATGCCATTAAACATAATCATCCGATGTCGTTTTCCCAGCTTGGAAAAAATGTAACAAATGAGCCGTCTCCGTCTTTACAGTAGGCTACATGTAGACATTTTTTTTTATTATTATTATTGCATCAGTTACATTACGGATTACGCTATGCCTTTGGAATCGTTTGGTACCTGCTCTCCAGTCTGCGCTGTTCCTTTCTGAAGTAAAGAATGCGTCCCCAAGTTCACAGACCAGTCCAGATACTTTAAATAGGCCTATCATATCGTTATTATTAATTAAATCCAGCCAGAATTTAAGGAAATACGATAAGCTACATGCCCTCTAGTGAAACTACTGTATTTCATTTAACATTAATACAGATAGTCATACATAGCCCCCTTTTCATTAAACTATTTAAATGAAAATGTATTTATTAGGATAAGCCTTTTGAGATGGACTCTCTCATTATATTTTTATTAGGCTATACTTATAGATATTTCTCTCTGTGTGTGTCTGTGTGTACTATATTATTTCTCTTATAAAAGACAACATAATTAATTAATCGTTCAGCAAAATTTGTAATCGTGACAGGCCTAATCAAATGTCAAGTAAATGTTTACTTATGCGGTATATTCCTCGTGATTTAATTAGCGATGCCCATCGTCAGAAAGAAAAGAAATGTACCGATATCGCCCTCACTTTATGTTTGACAGGTGTTTGTGTGGGCTGTGCCGTGAGGTGAACGTGTTTTGGTGCTAACACTAACTACAGTACCTCTCAACACTAACTAACTCGAGAGACATAAATAGGGGGACTAACTCTAGGTTAATCTTGTGGCGTTCCTCTATCTTGCGGAAGTGAGAGGCAGCGGTTAAAAGTACCAATTTTTCATATTATATTAACAAACGACCACACAAAACAAGGCTTGGCAGTTCTAATATTTATGTTTAATAACCACATTAATTCTGCATTAATCTGTAACTTTTGTAACCTGAAATTTACACTTTAAATGGGCTAGATGCCGTCATTGTATGCTGTCATAGCTTTATAGAGTGCCCAAGTGACTTCCGTTTTAATTCCGCTTCATGGGAGCTCAAAATGTGTATGCTATCCATGTATTTCTATGGCGATATTATAACCATTTTCTCTTCCTGTTTGAATTGAACCATGAATAGGACATATGTTGTTTGTCAGTTTTAAATATATTTTTTAATACAATGAAAACCACGATTTGTAGCTTAGAGGTTTGATGGTGGAAGGTTTTGTGAGAGGCCGCTTTGTGAACTACAGCTCTTCACCGCGAATTAAATACGTCACTACTGCATGGACTACTCTGGGTAGTTTAGCAGCTACGCTCATTGTTAGCTGCTAGCTGAGTAGCAGCTATATTATATTTGCTTAATTCGCTCAGAATTCTCTCTTACCTGGTCTGGGGTGCGTTTCCCAAATACAGACCGAAGTTAGCATTATACAAAGGTAATACGAAGTACTTTTGAACGAGCCCACACTTGATTTCCGCCCATTTCCCGAACACCATCGGACGATGAAAGTTGTAAGAACGTGAGGTCGGGCGTGCTTCGCTGAAACTAGGAAGTCTACAGATGTTTCGGAAGCGTTTAGGGACTGTTCGGATATATTCGCTGCTGAAAGTGTCTCAACTGTAACCTCATTTCACAAGCCAGTGTGGCGTTGTTAACAACTTTTCCTAATCTTTGCCCACACGATCATGTACCTTATTCACTGAAATGAATGACTGAAGGCCATAACTGCCATATGAATTAATATTAAATATGTAGTGAAAACGACATACATGTATAAATAAACCAGATGACACTTTTTGTCCATGCCTCTTCATGGGTGAATGGTTAGAGCAGTAGACTATGAGTTATGCGATTGCATCTTGTTATTAAGTCACACGTTCAATTTCTGCTGAGGGCACATTTCTTGTCTCTACTAAATATGTTTAATTAACAATTCGGACATAAAATCGATTTACAGAGTTGTCTTTCTGCAATATTTGTGAAGATTTAATGTCGTTCATCGTGACTTTAGTTATCAAAATCCCCCTACAATCCATAGCCTATGATATAAAACGTCATGGTCTTGTGATTAGGCCTGAAGGGTCAGGCTACTACAATTGAAACAGGTGGAAAATGTCTAATATAATTACAGGCTAATGCATGTTAAGAGTATTTAAAGCCAACTGTAGGTTGTGCTAATGCATCAAAGGGGGAACAACCCAGACATTTTAAGCCCCAAAATGCCAAAAGAAAGCGTCATGTGACCATAACTTAGCCAAAACGACAGCTCCATGGGTGTTGTGTTAAAGAAACCTTTTAACGAAGGAGAACCCGAACGTTCGTCCAGCCTATGCTTTTGGGAAACGCCTGCATTATGTGCCGATGCTTCGGACTAAGTTAGTTATAAACACCTTAACTTGCTTTGTCTAGACTATGGCTTTGGGAAACAGTAGCGCCGTAACTCCTTCGGGCAAACCCAGGAAGTAGCTACGGAAGACGTACTGTTTAAGCCAGCGATTCATTGTGTGAATCTAGCTCAGTGGGATAGACACACTGATAACTAAAGAATAACAACAACCTGGCAAGCTTTCAAAAACCATTAGTTAGCAAAGTTAGCATCTCCAGTCTTTATTCACACTCGAACTTAAAGCCATATAGCTAGCAATGTGTATGGTTTATTTCGGGAATTCTATAACATTCAATACACTGCCATTGTAGCCTTTTACTAATAAAAATATACCAAACACTAACACCAAAACTTGTAACCCTTTGACTTTCTCTAGCCTCCACTTATTTGCTTGGAATAAGTTACACAAACTAGCCTCCTCGCAGCGACGCAGACACCTTCTCCAACGTTTTTGATTTATACTTCTGTGTCGGAGTCACTGCAACACAAAGGGGCGTTGGGTCATTCTTGGAATGTTTCTGGAACTCTTTGTTCTGTTGGCGTGTCGCATCATTTTGAGGGATTTTACCATTACCCTTACCAATAATAAAAATAACAATGAAAAACAAAATTTAAATAACAGGCAAGTTGTGAGTTTCTTACTCTACATAAGCTTCATTACCGTCACCAACTTTCAATCTGAGCCGTTACGGCAGTCTTGGTATTCAGTTGGCTAGGCTACTCATCTAGAAAGGCTACATTGTAGGCAGCTGTGCGAGGCTGTTCAGCGCCCGTCACACTCCAGCCAGCGCTCTGACTTAAAACCATTAGCAGTCTGATGTAGGGACAGTATTAATTTTTCCCTTCTCAATTATCTGAAGAAACACGTCATTTTGCTACTTAAAAGAGAGTTTGTGTCACTTCCGTCTCCTACGTCTTGTCATAGACTAGCAATTGTGATATAGCACTAACATTTAAACAATTTAGTTTTATTAACCCCCCACTATCACACATGTAATTATCCTATCCGTCCGTAACTTTGACAGATGATGAATCATAAATTTAAGTATTTCTCCCGATGAAGTGAGTAGGCCTACTGGCAGGGTCGGGAAATCCCACATCCAGTACCTCTTGCCGTCTTCTCATCGCTTCCCTGAGAGAAATGCTTCCTGACTTCAGTTTTGGCTGAAGTGGCGCTGGTTATTCCAGCATCCAGTGTCGCAGTTGAGCGTGGGTTCAGCCTTCAGAATAACATTAAAACCGCCATAAGAAGTCATCTGTCGGAGGCAAAGACGCAAAATTGAATGACAATTGCCTTGGCGGCAGTCTCCATTGACGCGTTTGATTATGCGCAAGTGTTCATTTTTCACTTCAATCATTCTAAGTGGAATGCTCGTATTTTAACTACAATTATCTTTGTTCAGACAATGAAAAGTTTGACGGACAATGAAAAAGTCTAACGCAACCACTGAGACGTATAGAACAAAATGCACAGGAAAACTACAAACCTATAAAATACTCTTTGCACAAACTGTAAGGACGGGGTGCCACGTGTGTTTACAATGGATTAGCTTGCTAGCTACTGCATGTAAACAAATACTTATGTGAAAGTATGAGAAGATTTTTGTCTTAAATCCAAAATTAGACTCCAAAACTATATCCAAATTTTAGACACCGTCTCCAGATGTACAGCGGATCAATCAGAACTCTCGAGGTCTGTGTTGTCTGCGTACTTTGTCTGCGCCGCTTTGACACGTAGTAACAATTTTGGGGAGGTGCACGGATGGCGACGCAGAGCTTTGGTGAAGGTACACAGAGCTATTGCGTCGCAGAAATATAAATCCAGCTTTACGTGCGCTACGCAGCAGAACTGATCCTTTATCCATAATGTTGGAGTTGTAGCCTATCTATGGTGTATATGACAGCTCTACATCAGATTTACTTCAGAAAAATCACGGCATTGACAAGCCTAACCAAAAGTGTTTTTCTGTTATGTGTTTCTGATACCCTCACCCAACAGCTGCTAAAATGACTCGGTATGAAAGTGGATCCAATGCGCCAGACCAGACAGAAGTAGTATGAAACGACCTTGCGAATTAAGGTTAGGCCAAATAAAATTAAATAAATAATTTTCTCCCTAAAATGCGTCTATTGCTATTTTTACTATCTCAAAATTGACTTACAAACTAAACTCACACAGGTTATGGACATTTTTTTACCACTATTTATATTACTACTACTACTGCTGCTACAATCTTGTGCTAAAAACAACAAAAACAACACTGTTGGAACACTTACTATATGTTATGTCTTGTCTTGTTATATCCTGTATGTTATCTAAGTATAATGTCCTAAGCCTACTTGCACTTTTTTATTATTTTATTACTTTTATATTTAACATTACCTTATTATTTAAAACTGTTTTTGTTGTGCATCTGCACTTTATTGTTGTCGACGTCTACGCATGGGACAAGTGTGAAACGTAATTTCGATTCCTTTGTATGTCAAGTACATGTGAAGAAATTGACAAATAAAACTGACTTTGACTTTGACATCCTGGCAAGGCCTATGTGTGTGTGTTTTTTTGCCTAGTTAAATAACTAAACAATTTCTTCTGGTTTTATCAATTGACATACAACTGAAATCACATAGATCTATAGTTACGTTGCAATTTCAGTGTTGATTCAATATTGGTATCAACTGAAATACAATTGAAATTCCGTTGTTCTATAGTTGATAAATCAACATTGTTTCGATATTAAAGGTCTCATTCCATCGTATTTTCATTACTTTTGTGGTGGTCTCTTGTCTAAAAGAATGAGAGTTGGTTTCGACAAAAATATGCTTGTCTTGTTTCAAGCTATTTTAGTTAGGTGAAAATGACAGCAGAGATAGTGCGAGAGGATTCTTATGAATATTAATGATATGCAAACGTACAGCCTCTGATTGGCTAACAGGACTGTCACGCTCCCTCTAGTGGTCTGTCTCCCTCTAGTGGTCTTTCTGCAGGCAGCCTAATAATGTTTTCTTGAGGACGGGCTAACTGCACAGCTAATGTTTAATGTAATGTAGGCTTGTACGGCTTTTCCGATTCGCTCGTTTTTCCCAGCTGTTTTCTATCACAGGCGAATACAGACTACAGGGGTAGGAGAGCATTTTGAAGTTGAGCATACAAGTGGAACTTGGGCAACATATGGTAATGTAAAAAAATCAAGTATTAAACGGCATTAAATTTTAAATTAAATTTGGGTGCAAGCTAATATTAAATCAACATCGTAATCTGACATTGACTCGATAACTTAAAGGTATAGTTTGGGGCCCCAGCTGTGGCGCAACTGGCTGGGGAATCTGCACCGTACGCCGGCAACCCGGGTTCGATTACCGCCCCCTGGTCCTTTTTGGATCCCGTCCCTGCTCTCTCTCCCATTCACTTCCTGTCTCTCTCCCCTGTTCTATCATAAAGGCAAAAAGCCCAAAAAAAAATATATAAAAAAAGGTTTAGTTCGGTTTTTAAAACTTTGAGCCCCTTTCACAGGTTGTCTAAAATATATAAAGTGGTTGACATTGAAACTTGCCGATTGTTCCTGTCGCGCCTATTTGGGAAATGTAGAATTGTTGAAATGTAGAATCGCAGAAATGTTGAATGCCTGCTTCAAAATGGCTAGCAATGGGCATTTGTTGTTTCCATTCTTAAAACACTAGTTTTTAAAAAGTGATACTCACCAAGTGGTTAGTGGTGTTCACTGATATTCCAACCCAAGTATTGTAACGAAATACAGTTTCTGTTTTATTTTCCATTTTTTAAGTCCTATAGGTTTCTATTAGAAGACTCTTTGCTCCTTGATATCACTCCGCCAGCCCTAACGCTACAACTGAAGCGGAAGTTCATGTGTGGCTGTGAGGCATCTGACAAAATAGTTCCGGAATTTACAAAGTGCCAGGGGCGGTTCTAGGGGTGGGGCCACAGGGGCAGTGATTGATTGGCCCCTGAAGTGCCCCTGTTCTGTCAATCAACTTGCGAGACGAACAACTGCAGGATTCACTCACTGATGACTGTTCACTGATCACTGTTGCAATACCACCCCCAAACTGTTGGCGGCAGTAGGCTTATTGCGTCAATAACTCAATGAGAGATGAGAGAAGAAACAGACGGCTCTGTGTTGGATGAAGACGTGCGATCGCGGATACTTTGGTACATACCAGGATGCAGAGATGCTACCTGGCTAGCGCGGTGCATGCACACAGCTTTATAAATCTGAATATCTTTATGCGCATGGACATCATGAGTTTAGTGCCTACACCACTGATCATCAACTGGTGGCCCGCGGGCTGAACCCGGCCCGCTGAGCCATTCAAAACGGATTCCAAAATTGTCAAAAATAAATTAGTGGTCCACACTATTAAAGCAACTAAAAATAACAACACCTGAGTCTCTTGTTAGAATAATCTTAGGCTACACTCCGAAATGAGGACAGACTCAGGCAGACTATGCAGCGTTAGGCATTTATTGTTTCCAACAGGTGTAAAAAAAAAAAAAAAAAACCAACGCACAACTTTTCCTCATGCCCTTATTTAACATTTGTTTTGGTTTTTTTATTTCTAATTCTCAACATGCTTGAATCTAGAAGACTACTCAGGACTTAAAAAAAGAAAACAATCTGGCACAACTTAAAATAGCATGGTAAATAAATAACCTGGTACCAGAACAAAATAGGTCTAAAATAATGTTCGCACATCAAATGAAGTGGGCTTGAATTCAAATCACAATCCTGAAACAGGCTACTCACAGTGCTTAGGCTAATCAATTGCTAAAGTTACATTTCCCCTCTGACACCAACTTTCTAACATCAGGCTTGGCCGCTGTCAAACTAATGCGTAAACAGTCCTCCAAAGACTGAGTTGACAGTCGGTTTCTCTCGTGTGTTTTTATCGAGTTAGGCCCAATCCCATTTCACCCCTTCGCTCTACCCCTTTCCCCTACCCCTCCGTTTTGCGCGTTCATGTGTAGGGGTAGGGGTGTACCAATTTCCGTTAAGACAGAGGGGTAGGGGTAAGTGGTAGGGCTATATACCCCTCCAAACGGAGATTTTTCAGAGGCACACTCCAAACGGAGGGGTATGAGAAATTTCCCAGAATGCCTTGCGAATCTCCAGAAAAGTTCACAAATGTTAGTATTTTCTCCATTATTGATGGTTTAAAATGTTTGATAACCGTTGTATTGTCTTAAGTTTAACGTTATTCCAATGTGTAATGGTCCTTTTCTCCATAAAATGCACACGAAAAAAATCACTAATACAATGAGTAGTGCAACGTTATTTGTGACTTGAGGGATCGGTTGGAGCATTGAGTTGTGAACGAATTGCGAGCGTCCGTGCTAAAAAAGTGTTGCCAACGTAATAGCTGCCGGAGAGTACTGATGATGTATGCGATTGTTGAAGGGGTGTCCCAATTCGTAGGGGTTGACTTTCAAACCCTACCCCTTGTTGCTCTGCTTCAAGGGGCAGGGGGAAGGGGTAGGGGTAGAAATTAGAAATGGGATTGGCCCTTAATCTTGGAGAATGCAGCCTCACAGGTGTAGGTTGACCCGAACATGGTGAGCACATACATAGCCAACGTTTTCAATGTGCCATAGGTCTCGGGACAAGATACCCAAAATGCGCTCAGGCTTTCAGCACCACTGACAGCCGCCTTCATGTCGCCTGCGGCCTGAATTTCAGCCAGCTGGCTCTGAATGGCCGCCTCATCTAATAGCAGCAGTTTCACCGCGTTTGTGGAGAATTCTCCGCTTGGGCTGATGGTGAATGGGTCACGCACAAATCCAGTGACATCCCTGGAAATTAAAAAATCGTCGAATCTAGCAGAAAAGTTGTCTTTTAATTGTGTGATGAATGCCTTCATCTTGTCTGTTACGTTGCCTTCTCCCACCGTCTTCAGTGTGTTGAAGTGCAGAAGCCTACCTGACAACAAATCAGCATGGAACAGATCGAGTTTGATCCCAAATGCATCAAGTTTTTCCACCAAATCCACCACTGATTTTCCTTTTCCTTGCAGCTAGAGATTAAGTGTATTCAAATGGGAGAAGATGTCTGTTAAAAACGCAACGTTGCACACGTATAATGTGTCTTGCATGACGTGGAGATGGTCAGCTGCCGCTTTGGATTTACTTTGTTGTAAAAAATCCACAACTTGTGCACGGAGTTCAACAAAGCGCTCCAGTGCTTTGCCCTTACTAAGCCAGCGCACATCATTGTGGAGTAACAGGTCATCATGAGAAGCCTGGGATTCGAGCAAAAATTTGCGGAACAGGCGGTGCTGCGTGCTTGAAGTTCCTCTGATGTGGTTGATAATTTTCATCGTTTTCTCCATCACCTCTTTGTGCTTTGCGCACAGCACGCTCTGATGGATGATACAGTGGAGTGCGTTAGTTTTAGGAGTGACAGTCTTTATTCTGCTCACCAGACCCTTGTTTTTTCCAATCATGGCAGGTGCACCATCTGTCACTGTCAGGTTGATTTTATCCAGGGGCAATCCATGGCTTTTAAAAAAATCCCCCAGTTTTCCAAAGATGATGTCAGCAGTGGTGTTGTCCTCCAGCGGAAGCAATGCCAGCAACTCTTTTCGGAAATCTTTGCCATCAAAGTATCTGACAAAAACGCACAACTGTGAGATATCTGTGTTGTCAGTGGACTCATCAATAGCTAGCGAAAAGTATTTGGCTTCCTTAACCCCGTCAATGACAGATTTGCTATACAAATAAAATTCCCTTGCTTACTTAGACCAATGGAAAATGAAACACGGCCATTCACTTGACTCTAATGAAATAGCAGTACACTCTCATTCTGGTGTAATATTCAAGGAATTATTTGTGCTTGACTTAGAGAAATAGATTTTTTCAGATGTCGGTTCTCTTTCATTTTTATGATCAGAGTATAATTCCATGTCATATTATATGCATAACAAACATAAGTAACATATTAAGAAACAAAATTTTAAAGTTACCCTTAACTTATTATTTTTAGGGTCTTTTGAAGTGGTTTATTACATGCTAAGTAAAGTTCAGAACAGACTCCAATCTTTGTTTTTTTTTTCCCAAAAAAAGAAGTGCTTTAGCTACTAATGATCAGTAATAAGGATGATAAGTAATGAGTATAAGAGTTACGTGTTACTACTCTGAAAAAGCACTGTAACAGCACTTGTTACTAAGCAGAGTAACTTATTTTATTTGATTTAACGTTTATTGCGTATTGTTTATTGCTATTAGACAATAATCCATTGTCACTCAACACCACAAGTACCAGAGTAAGTGAAATAGATGTAGAATAGCTGTACCAGAGCAAGTGAAATAGCTGATTAAAATATGAATTTGAATACGTAACTACTGTAATAACGTTACATCCGTTCACAACCATTTGATTGTGACATTCCTTTTAGCCCTCCCTATCTGTTAGCTGACTGGTCTGCTGAGTTTTAGTGTAGTATCAGTGCCAGCCAGCTTTTACTCTTACCAAAAGGACTAGTAGAGTTAGTGTTGTTAAACAGGTTGGCTGGAATGGAGGAGTCCACCTGAGTAGGGGGAATATCCTTCTCTTCCTCTGATGCAAACAAGTCCACTTCTGGAGTCTAGGGTAGAATATAGCATTTCAAATTAGGTTCACATTACACAAAAATCTGTCATTTGTATCATTGATGATAACAAACAACAGTGGACCTAAAACAACAATGACAATGAAACAACATGTCCCCTTCCATCCAAGGGTTGTCCCCCTCACAAAAACAAAAATATATAAAATAATCACACTCTCTATTGTGAAAAATATATGTAAGTATCCCTAAAACTGTGTAAGTAGAATAGAAAAAATAAGCGCAAAAACTGCATGTAGAAACAGTTGCGTTCCCCATGCACAACCCCTCCTTACACTTTAACTTGACCATTAACAATAACTGTAACTTGATACTTGACCTGCATACTTGACTGATGCATGAACCCGTATATGACTTTTATAGACTTATCCTTGCACTGATGCTGTAATTTTTATATTATTATATATTGTCCATATATTTATGCTAGAACTGTTTAATTGCTATGCTTATATTTTTTATTGTCCATTTTAAATATGCACATGTTTATTGCTGGTCAAAAGACTTTTAACCTTGCACTGTTGCACTACTGGACTCATTTGTACTACTACCTTGACACACACCCCATACTGTACCACAGTACATTCATGCACATGTCTACCCATAGTATTTGTATTCTATTGTTATTTTTAGTAATGTTGATCTAGTCATGTTGTTTTGTTGATCTGCTTCTTATCATCCTGTGTACACTGTAGTATATGTTGTGTGTGATTTTTTTAAGCTGCTGGGACCTTGAATTTCCCCTTGACGTTCCCCTAAACGTTTAAAACAGAACAAATAAACTCAATAAGTAGTAGGTGGCAGCTGCAGCACTACCTGATACTATCTTTGTCATTAGTTTGCATCACAATGCAAACTATTGTTATTAGTTTGCATGAAAATGCAAACTATTGTTATTGCCCTTCTTCTTATTCTTCCGTCTTCTTCTTATTATTCTTATTTCCTAACAAATTTAATTCAGCCCGAACCGCTTAACCTAGAAACTTGGTTCAAACTTTGTTGCGTAGGTCTCGCTCATGCCAGGTGTGCTACGTATTTTTCAACTTTATAACTTTAAAACTTTTTAATCTATTTCTTAAAAACTATTAAATTTTTCCCCCTATACATTTTTTAATGGGAAATCTAGAGTGTAAGCTGAATCCTGCTGATGCCATGTCTCCTATCAGACTTAATTGAGCTTCAACCGTTTAAGATAGAAACTTATTTCAAACTTTGTGCCAGAGGGCACGGTCATGCCATGAACGCTGTGAATTTTCAACCTTCTAAGTCTTACACTTTTCAAACTACGGCAGTTTATCTATTTTTTTTAACTTTTGTCTCCATAGGCTCAAACTTTTCCTCCTGGAGTGTCGGTTGGAACGATGAGTCATAATGGGTCTTTGGAATGTTCGTTTGAATTGAGTGCACCTGCTCTCAACTGTCAGTTTCAAGTCCCCCCTTAGTATTAATGGTTTCAAGGTCCCCCCCAAACAGATTGAACTACTTATACTGAAGACTACCGTCCACTACTCCACTCCACCTGTTTTAACGGTTTCAAATTAGAAGTCCTCATTGCCATAATACACTATTGACTATATAATGCTACAATTCACTACTGTGACTACTTACTACTACCCCATTACTACCACAGACCTCCTCTCTCCCTCTCTTTCTACCTGTCTTTCTTTCTCCCTCTATCCATCTCTACCTCTGTCTCTATCTATCTATCTATCTATCTATCTATCTCTGTATCTGCCAGTCTATCTATCCATCTATCTATTATACTCCCAATTCTCTCTCTCTCTCTGTCTCTCTCTGTCTTACACACACACACACATACACTCTCTTTCTCTCTCTCTCTCCCTCTATGTCTCTATGCCTCTATATCTATCTCTACCTTTGTCTCTATCTATCTCTCTATCTGTCTATCTATCTATCTCTATCTTTGTATCTGCCAATCTATCTATCCATCTTTCTATTATACTCCCAATTCTCTCCCGCTCTCTGTCTCTCTCTCTCTCTCTCTCTCACTCACTCTATGTATCTATCTATCTATCTTTTCTCCCTCTATCTATCTCTACCTCTGTCTCTATCTATCTATCTATATCTCTTTCTTTCTTCTTTTTCACTTCTCTCTTTCTCTCTCTGTCTTTCTTTCTTGTCTTTCTCTTTCTTCTTTTTCTTTCTCTCTCTCTTTCTTTCTTTCTTCTCTTTCTCTCTCTTTCTTTCTTCCATTTCTCTTTTTCTTTCTTCTCTTTCTCTCTCTTTTACTTTCTACTCTTTCTCTTAATCTCTCTCTCTCTCTTTCTCTCTCTCTCTGTATCTCATGTTTTAAGCTTACAGTCTGACCCTCCATCTCTTTCTTTCTTTCTCTCTTCTTCTTTCCTTCTCACTCTCTCTCTTTCCTTCTCTCTCTCACTCTCAACACAAACCCCTCCCCTCTCTATCTCTCTCTTCCCCTCGCTCACCACTACACCACTCTACTATATACATCACCTTACTACACCTCACATCCCTATACGTCCTCATTGCCATAATACACTATTAAATTGATTTAAGCTATAATAGTGCTATATAATACTACATTTCACTACTATGACACCTTATTTTTATTAACTCTTGTAACCTGAAGTACCCTAGCAAGTGATGACTGGTAGTAGGTGACTTAGCATAGTTAACATAATTAGCATATTAGCATAATTAGCATATATACTAATTAACATAAGCTAAGTCCACTGAGTACCAGTGTTAGCATGATTAGCATTGTTAGCATAACTAGTATAGTTAGCATATTAGCATGATTAGCATATATGCTAATTATCATCAGCTACATCCACTGAGTACCACTGTTACCATGATTAGCATAGCTAGCATAGTTAACAAGTTAGCATGATTAGCATATATGCTAATTATCATCAGCTACGTCCACTGACTACCACTGTTAGCATGATTAGCATTGTTAGCATAGCTAGCATATTAGCATAGGTAGCAAATGTGCTAATTAACATCAGCTTAGTCCACTGAGTACCCGTATTGGCATAGTTAATATTGTTAGCATAGTTAACATGTTAAAATTGTTAGTGTATATGCTAATTAACATAAACTAAGTCAACTGATGGCTACAGTTTATATAGTTAACATTGTTAACACGTTTGAATAGATAGCATATATACTAATTAGCATAAACTAAGTCAACTGAGTACCACTGTTTAAATAGTTATGTTAGCATGTTGGCATTATTGGCATATGTGCTAATTTATAGCAGCTAGGTTCACACACGGACGCACGCACAGAAAAATAAATCTTAAATGCTATTTTAATCTATTTGAATCATTTAATCTGGTTATTACACTGCATTTTCATGCAAACGTAATTCCCTGGAATTACATTCTCTAGTTAGCATTTGACATAACATTGTCATGCTATCTTTGTGTTGTAGTGTTGGTTGTCAGAATAGAATCTAAGGAATAGAAACTAAGGAATCAACATTAAAGTTTTATCGGATATCTGCCAGTCAGAAAGGTTCATGGCATTTAACGACGTAAAAACAAAGTTGCAGGGTAAACAATTCTACAATCAAACATCTATGCACGCTAGACAAGTTGTCCTAAAATGTAGCCTTTTTACAACAAAATTACAATGTTGGATAAATTAAGCTGTACCCAGTGTAAGTAATCTCTTTTTCAAAACATATTTCTAGCAGACACAAAAAGTACAACTTCCATTGCTTGAGAGAAGTAAGCTTCCACACACAAAGCAGGGCCATTGTTTTTTTTGTTGTTTTTTTTCTACCGTTACCACTGTGCAGGTTGTAGAGCTGTAGATTTGGTCTAAATTCAAAATCTCGATTAATTGAACATTTTAACTTGATTGCGATTAATGAACGATTATTATTTATATTTATTTATTTATTTTTTGCCCTCACTGACAAGTTTTGTACAGTAAACATGCTCATATACTATATACTCATAAGTAAAACATTTTTGAATTAAGGGTGCATAAGTTGATTTTAAAATAATTGAAGGAAACACACTTGACTACACTCAGTAGTGTTTTGAAAGGAAAAGTCATTAAAATAATTGACCTGGAGAAAATTGATTGACTATAACTTCTGAATGTCGATTTCGATTACTTTTTGATTAATCGCCCAGCCCTAGCAGGTTGATACAAAACGTACATTAGCCTACTTGTGATGTGACATCTTAGCATAGATGTCAGCTTTGCTACACAACAATAATTTGAGTAACTGTAACTTGGTAGAGGAGAGTATATGGAGTTAATGTTAGCATGTCTTGCTAATCAGACAGCCGACAGCTAGGGTAGTAAAGCACGTTACTGGATGTCCAACATACTCTTTGCTCAGAATTTGGCACCTGGCGCTTTCTGCACAGAAAATGCAGTCTAGTTGTGGACTTGCCAAAGGTACTGGCTCGTTAAATTTCATTCAGGACTCTCTATCCCACCACATGAAGACCTCGGGATACTTCGGTTTGGCTTTAGGGACCCTCTACTCACTACCACGTAAGTGTAATGTTGTTTGGAACTGTAGAAGAGGTATAAAAATAGCACTTTGTAGCGGCGGAAATGATATGCCCTGGTCACTTCCAGGCTAATGAGTTTTGGCTCAAAACGTTAAAATATAACTTTCTCAAAACCCATCCAAATGACATGATTTTGATGTCAACTCAACGTATGTACTCCCAATCATCCGTAAACTGATCTGAAGTGTATTTTACTCCGGATAATTCCTTTAATGAATTATTCAACCCCAAAATCACAAATTTACAACGCCAATTATGTTAATAGTTGCTTAATGTGATCCTCACACATTGACAATGCTATTTATGTTAAAGCAACAGGCCACTGTACTTCAATATTGAAATATTTTGCTTTCTCTTAATCATTATTTCTATTATTTTTTGTTTTCTGCCCTTTATTAACTTTTTATTCTTTTTAACTTTTTACTCTTTTTATGTTCTGTCCTTTATTCAATATAATTTGTTTCTTTTCTTACTTTATTTTACCTTATTTTTTATCAGCTGTTTTTATTTTATTTCTGTAAAGCACATTGAACTGCCTCCTTTGTGTATGAAATGCGCTATATAAATAAACTTAGACGAGTTGATACATACCTGTCTCGTCTCTATCAGGCTCAGGCTTTGCTCAGGCTCAGGCTTAGCACTAGTCTAAGTTAGGGGAAGAACTTATTTCAAGATTGAAGTATGGTGGACTGTTGCTTTATGGGAGATTCTTCTGATCCTTGATCACATGATGAGGAGTGTAGTCTACAGTTCAGAACCACAAGCCAGAAAATATATAAATTCCTGTCATTCCCATCTCCAGTCATGAAATGATGAAGCTTTCTGGATGGAAAGTGAAACGTCTTCAAGCTCAAAAACAAGTCAAGTTGTCTTAAATGAACACTATTGGCGCATTTCCACCGACATGGCTCTACTCTACTCGACTCTACCCGCGTTAGTTGCACTTTCACTGGCCCGAAGTAGGGGAAAGTAGGGCCAAGTAGGTACTTTTTTTCGTACCTGCTTTAGCGAGGTTCTATTTGGGCCAAGTAGGTACTAAAGCGTAACATAGACAGACTGACGTTGCTGATTGATTCGAGAGGTGGTTGCAAGCTTTAAAGGTGTCTGTTTTTTCACCTATTAATAATTCTCTGCTACTAGGCTACATTAGAGCTCAACTTTGCCTCTTGCTGTTCATTTTTTTCTTTGTGAAATAAAATATTCCAAGCAACAAATTTAAACCCCGTGCACACATATACGTTTTCTCTTAATAACGCACACGTTTCCCTCGTTTGCGCCTTTCATTTACACTCAAACGGAGATGCCGTCTCTGAAAACGATTCTTTCTAAAAACTCCGGCAAAAACAGATAAAACTGAGTTTTAGGCAGTCTACACGCAGACTGCTGTCTTGTGGGAGAGCTTTGAAAATGAGGTGGTTGTCCCGGAAGAATGACGTGAGGCTTCTGATTGGCTTGTATGGCTTTCTCCTTCTTCCTACACTGCGGCCCATAGGCTTAGCGTTGGTATGACGGCTCTCGACAGCATATTTATGCAGCTTAATGTAAACGGAAACATTTTTGAAAACGATGGTGTATGCACGGAATTATTTTGGAAAACGGAGGGAAGAAAATATTTGTTTATCAAAATACCCAGGTATGTGTAAACGTATTCTTAATCTACGGGTCTGATATTTAGAACATATAGCGCCATCATCGAGTGTTCAAATGAGAGGTAACAAAATCTGCAGTGGCGACTCGTGGTTGTTTTGGCTGGGGAAGCCCATTGCCATAAGTTTCACGATAGCGGGTGTAGCCTGTTGCCTCATAGGCTGATTAAGGGTTTAGTTTAAAATCAGCTTAGATTTGTGTTTTGTAAAATCCTGAAGACGTTTACTGTATCCTATAATAAATAAAGTGTGCATAATAAAAATACATACACAAACACATATTGCAGTGCATGCAGGGAAACATTCAGGCTAGCTTTTTTGAGCCGAGCAGCTAGCCGTCAACTAGTTTTAGTAGTGCCAAGTGGAGTATGATCAAACATCCGCTGTGTTTTTCTTTGCATAATTTGGTCTTTTACAAGAACTGCTGTGATGGCAAATTTAAGTCATTCTGCAAGAAATGGTCCAACGTCCTCCATTGCTACCTCTCGACAAACAACACTTAAACTAAATGAATGAATTGACCTAAACAATCATCGGAGCAAATAACGTTACTGCTGGAATACCTTCACGATCTGATTGGTGTATGACAAACTGACTGGTCCGCCCACTTGCGATTTAATATTGATTTTTGTGGAAGCTGGCTTTCGCCAAATTCCCCTACCCGACCATAGGAAAGTATTTCACCTCTGAAAGAGGCAGAGCAGAGAATTCAACACAGATTTTATCAATACATAAAATAGGCAGAGAAGCCCAAAAGGCGTGGACTGACTTTGGCCTCCATCGCTACGTCACTCAGAACAGGGTTGTTCAGCTCTTTACCACTTTGTTACTTGTGTCATAGTTATGGTTGAAAATACAATGCACATTATCAACAAAAGGTATAGAATAACATGTTTAAATTGATTTGGTGTTTTATAATCATGATTCTTCTTGTGCACTTCTGTTAATTCTTAGGAAGCCTGGATTCCCCTGGCTTCTATTACGAGTCGGCCCTGAACATCTGTTTACTGCTTGTTTGCTGAGTTTCGTTCCACTGAAATGAATGTGACAACGTGTGTGTGGAATTGCGTTATTTTGGAGTTCTTCTTTGTTTTACAATCGGCAAGTGTAAGTGTGGTGCATTATTTTTAGCCTAATAGCGCAAGTGGTAAGGCAGCTACCACTTACTACATAGTTGTTAGCAAGCTAACTCTAGCAACGTCATAGCAGTTCGTCCACACCCACTTCACAATAGTACCACTTCGTACCCGGGCTGGTGGAAAAGCAAACCAGGCTGGTTTAGGCTGGAATAGAGCTGTAGTGGAAATGTGCCATATGACTACCACAACCTAGATAAATGAGAATCTTTACATACAGAAACTATAGTTATAACAAACTTGCCTAATAATCCATGTCTCCACAAATAATAAGACGGGTGGTAAGGGAGGCTACATTTTTTTGAGGACAGCTGATGGAAACTATAGTATTTTGATACTATAACTACTTAGCTAGACCCTTTGATTTTAAAGATAAGTTAAACAGAGCAATCTAGTGGTGACTGAATAACCCCAGAATGATGTCTGTGTATGGAGTCTGAGGGCTGAAATAAAGAGGTACTTATGTGTGTAAATTGGCATTTTTCAACTTTAGCTGTATACCTCCCTTGTTAGTAGATCTATTGAAAATATATACCAAGTAAGGCTTTAATTTCATTTAATCACTGATACATTTTTTTGGAGTAACCAGGTCCCAAATTATTTAACTAGGATGTTACTAGTACTTTATGTAGAGTTATGTTTTACGGTCAGATGGAATGAAGATGGAGCCTGGTTCATGGTTGTTTTTTGGCCTGAATTGGGTCGAAGTTTTGCAAATGGGTTTGATCCAAACAGAAATAAAATTTTCGGTTTAGGGTTTCATCCTAAAATTTACTTTCCTAAACTGGTTAGAACCAAAGAAATATTGTTCCTGAACCGTTAGGACTGTAATATAGAATTCTTTTGTATTCTCAGTCAAATAATGAAAGAAGTAGCCTCAACTTAAGCTGTTGATGTTTGCCTAGTGATGTAAGGAAAGGTCACCTAATACAGTAAGAAAAAAGGGAAATTCATGAGCATTCATTTATCTCTAATAAACTTATTGGGACTTGGAAGCTGCTTTTTGATTGCCTGGAATGGATAAGCCTGACAGGTGGAATCAGTTCAGTCAACAATAAATGGTGAACCTCAGGCTCACAAAAATATGGCTTATTGCTCTCTAAATTAACCATGGTTGTCTCAATCCCATTATCTTCCCCTGGTTTCAGCTACAGAGGACTATAGGCACCAGAAAGAACCTAAAATGTTAATCTGGAGAGATTCTGTGAATCAGCATGCGAATATGGTAGGGCTGGGAATCGGAAATTAATCGAAATCGACATTCAGAACCTATAATCGATCCAATTTTTCCAGGTCAATTCTTTCAATTAATTTCCCTTACAAAACACTACAGTATGTGGAGTCACGTGACCCCGCTCTATTACATTACATTATTCCACTGACATGGAGAGCTGAAACACTGAGACAACTGAGCAACAAGAGCAGCTTGTACCAAAGAAGACATTGATGCTCAATAAATAATCATAGATTGTAGATAGTGTGTTTCCTTCAATTATTTTAAAATCAAGTAATGTACCCTTCATTTAAAAATCTCTCATTTGTAATATGTGAGTATAGTTACTGTACAGAACATGTCAGTGAACTATAAAATAAATACAATAATCGTTCTTTAATGCATGCTAATACATTATATAGGCTATGGGTGTGGCAATGTAATTTTTGTACAAAATTATTTTTGAAATGCATTGTTCTTAGTCAAAACAAAATTTGCTTCTCATCAGGGTTGTATCTATCCTCAATGTTTTCATGTTTTTATGTGATTAACAAGAAATACTAATGGATGATTTAAAATGACCTTGCCAATAATTGTGGAGGATGCACAATATAACATAAAACATATACATTTAAATAAGGGTGTACTCACACTAAGCAATCCGTACTGTTCACAGAATAACACAGAATATGACAGAATAAACACTCCATTTCAACATGTTCCATTATATCTCAGAGAATGTGTGGGTGCCAGGTTAAAGTAACAAAAAGGTGCTAAATGCAAAGATTCTAGAACAACTCAACTGCAGTGTGAGGGCTAATCAGGGACCAGTACAGTACCTCTGGTACCTGTGAGAGTACGTCCTAAAACACTTACCTTTACAGTGGTCACTTCATCCTCAAGACAGAGGAGGGCATCACCACTATTCTGAGAAAACCAGGACATTTTATGATAGAAAAATATCATTAAATTGTTTGAGAACATAGTAACATAGAAAACATTGAAAATATTGGGTAAGAGGTCATAGGTGCTTGGTTTTATATAAATGCAATCGAATACATCCCAAAACTCATCCAAAGGTGTCCTTCCGGTTTTGAAAACTAATGATACCCAATGATAGCCTACCCATAATCAGTCCCAAAAGATATAGAAAGCCTATAGACTCCTTGACTGCATTAGACCAAGAACAATACCCTGAAGCTGCTTCTGCATAATATTAAGAACTGTTTAAACATTGAATAAAAAACAATAAAGTTTCAAATTTCACCACATTTACACCTGTTGTTTGATTGTATTTCCTCAGCAGAAACTGCTGTTCTCTGCTTGCTCAAACCTGCCGCCATGTCAACAGTTATTATGATTATTCTAAAAGATGTCTGCTAATAAGTAAACCTGAAAGGTGAAATGAAAAGTCTGTACCCAGACTTTGTTCTTTGTTCTTTTTTGCGGCAGAAATGTACGTTGTCAAGATAGGAGATGGCTTTGCGCTATCGGGCGTGTCAGTGAAAAGAAGGGGTGTTGTGCGGTGCATAGCGCGGATTTGCTAATTTACAAGAAGTAAAAGTGAATTCGGCATTGACCGAAAAAACCTGGTCAGGAATCATTTGTGCATTGTTCAAAGGCTATTTTATTGACGCTTGGTGCTTATGGATATTGAAGAGTGCAGGCACACACTGCTTGTTTAATCAGCAGGAGCAAGCAGCAGCGCATATGGACTCCTTGAAATATTTAATCTAAATATTCATCACACCATGGTTATTTTAGTAGTTTGCATGGAAACAGGGCTCAGGGACAATATTATGTAATTCAGTAAGCCAAAATATATTTTGGCTCAGGATTTTTTAATTGCATAATTGGCTCATTAAAATGTTTGGTGCAGCTGGACTGTGGCTTTGTCAGTCTAAGCATACTATCTGACTCTCTTCAGACTACATAGTGCCGACACTGCAGTCGTAGCATAGAGCTTCAGGAGGCGGCAACTACAGATGGGGCTACGTACGTCTTACGTACGAAAACACACTGATAACCAGAGACGGTACAAAATTTTAAATTCATGTGTATGGCAGGTTGTATTATTTGCACACTGAAACTGAATGATAAGTGTAATGTATGTTAAGACAACCAGACATGGCACGAAATATTAGGGCACTGTAACTATGAGGATATTGTTACAAAATGTTAAAGGTATGCAAATCAAGGGTAAAATGGGTAGACCTCAAAAAGAGTATGAGGTGTGTATTGTAGCGGAGTGGCCTAATTAACCAGTTCAGGCGCCAGACAGGTAAAACCTGTCAATTCATTTATGACCACTCAGTCAGCAATAGAAAACAAATTAGGCATAAATAAATAAATAAATAAATAAATAAATAAATAAATATGAGCAGTCATTCAGTTCAATAAAAAGAAAAAAAAATATTTTTTTTGTTACATTTTGAATAAATCCTGGTAAAATCTTAAATTTGGATAAAATCAGCAGATTTACTCCACACAGCCCTCTCTGAACAAATTGACAACTAGTCTACCTGTCAACTTCATGACCCCCACCATCCTCGTCAACAATCTCTGCTATTTTCCTCCACGCTTCAATGCGGCTTAGGTTGTTCCCAAATGACACATTATATAGACATAGAAAAGAAGAGACTGCTATTATCAACTTTTCGTCCATGATGGACCTCCCCTGCGTATTGCTCTGCTATTGGATAGTTGCCTCGCGACTTGCTCACGATGGACGGATTCATTTACATAAAGTTGGGAACTGCTGAACTCTTTTGACGCACCGCAACACCCACTCGCAACGCATCGTGTATCCAGAATGCTATTCAGGAGCGGAATTTGCTTCTCATAGAAATGAATAGGGGTATTGCGATGCGGAATTCAAGGAACGCTAATCCACTGGTGGGGAGCCGCTTGGACCTGCACAGCACAGACCATGAATCCACTTTGTATCCAATGAAAAAGACGCTATTCCAGTGGTGAAGACTTTAGTTAATAGCTTGTCGCAACCCGATGTGGAGGAAGTGAAATCATTGAAGATTACTAATTACTGTAAAGTTGGATTTAATTGTATATAACGTGCATATTATTTTATTTACAAAAAAAAAATTAATGGAAGGAAGAGAAAAAGGAAATGAGACAATTAATTCTGTAATGGAGCTGCACTACAAAACGAAAGGTCAGGGGTGCAGACCGCTATAGTATCCAGGGAAAGTCAAACTCAAACTAGAAATAGAGACCCTGATACCAGAGCAAAGGCTCCCTTGCAGATTGTGCACACAGACCTAGCAGGCCCTGTAGCCAGAGTCTATAGATGGTTACAAGTATGTGCAGTCATTTACTGACGACTCAAATGCAGTGTTTGTATACTTTCTCAAAAAGAAAAATGACACAGTGCTGGCTACAGAAAAGTTCCTATAGCAGATATATCCCCTTACGGGAAAGTGAGATGCATCAGATTCGAAAATGGAACTGAGTTCATGTGCAGCGATTTCCAAACACTGTTGAGGAAAAACAAAATCAGGCTCCATATTCCCCACACCAAAACGGAACTGCTGAGAGGGGGTGGCGTACTCTTTTTGAGATGGGCAGGTGCATGTGAGTGGAAAGTGCATTACCAAAATGGCTATGGCAGTATGCAGTACAAACAGCAGCAATGGTACGAAACAGGTGTTTTAGCAGGCGTACAGGACTCCCTATGAGCTACTGACAGACAAAAAGCCTAAAGTGTCTAGAATGCAAAAATTTGGGTCTGTATGCTACACCTACAAAAAGATTACAGGAAAACTTGACTCCTAATGTGAACAGGGAGGTTTTATGGGATATAACAAAAACAGCCCAGCGTATTTGGTATATCACCCAGATACGAACAAGGTACAGAGGCACAGACTGAAGTTTGTGAGCAAAGCAGCTGTGGAAAAGCAGACACAGACAGGTGAGCCAGATCCAGTCAATGGAGATGATGATGTGGGGCTCAGGACTAGTGAGGGACAGGGGGTTAGTAGGAGTACAGTAAATGCTCCAGAGACCCGTGCACAGAGTACGAGTCCACACGGTGGTAGTCCAGGTTCAGTAACAAAGTCTACTTACCATAATCAAACAGACCAGACTGTAACAAGTGGTGATATTGAGAATAGAATGTATCCAGCTAGAGAAAGAAAGACACCAAGCTACTTAAAAGACTTTGTAACTGAAGACGAAAATAGCGATGGTGTCCATATCACAATAGACTTCCGCTGCAGAGCAGTGTGTGTCATTCCACAGACATTTGGGGAAGCAACTCAAAAGCCATGGATGAAGAAATTCAGTCCTTAAACGAGAACAAGACCTTCACCCCGACAGCACTGCCATTTGACAAGAAAACAGATAGAGATGGTAAAGACAAATACAAAGCACAGTTTGTGGCCAAGGGTTACAGCCAGAGAATGGGAATAGACTGTGGTGAGATGTTTTCAACCACAGCAGACCTGACGAGTGTAAGGGTGAATTTGCTTCTACACCAAATGGATGTGAAAACGGCGTACTTACATGCTCCCATAGATTATGAGATCTATATAAATCCAGCAGAGGGTGTACAAGTTGGAGAAATCACTTTATGGTCTTAAGCAATCTGGGCGCAATTGGAATAAGGTTTTGCATGATTATCTAACAGATCCCAAAACCCAGCTGACCACTGTGTTTATGCCCAAAAGTCAAAAGAAGGGAAGGTGATTAGAATCATATGGGTCGATGACTTGATCATCGCAGCAAGTAATGATTGATTGATAGATTATTTGGTTTATTGCCATTTCAGCGACCAGGGCTATTTTATGGCAAAACATAAATACATCTTACATTTCTTTAAAACAACAATCAAAAGAAAAATGAAAAAAAAAATCAATCAATAATCAAAAATCAATACATGTAAAAAAAAATTCAAAACCTTTAAAGGTGGGACCTTAGAAAAAATATTTAGTACTCAGAGAAGGGCAAAAAAATAAAATATGTTTAATTGATAAAGGCCTACTGCAAAACTGACAAAGTGGGGGCTCGCCTCCAGTCAATAAAAAAACATGGGTGAGTCTAGAATGACCACCTAGTGTAAACAACTTGATCATATCTGGATGAAAAAAAGAAATGTCTCTGCTTCATAGAGTAACATGTCATTTGTTATTACCACATTCATACCAATCAGCTTGCCATTTGTCTCTAATATAAGAACATAGTACAGGTTTAAAATCAGAAACAGGGATTTGACATTCAGTGATTTCTTCGTTCAAGGCTCTTTTTGCAGCAATATCTGCCTTATCATTACTAGCCAGGCCCACATGGCAAGGAACCCAACAAAACACAATATTCAGGTTCAAATTCATCAAGTGATTAACTTTTTCAAATATCTTTACAATAAGAGGATGGTCAGTCTTTAAAAACTCCAGTGCCTGAAGGCATGATCTGGAATCTGTACATATCAAATATTGCTTATTAGTCTCTTCTACATATTTAAGGCTTAAAAGTAAAGCTTGAGCTTCAGCTGTAAAAATAGAGCATAGATCTGGAATACGCAGGCCATATTGATTTGAACCAACTGCTATTGCTGATGACACACAATTATCCATTTTGGAGCCATCAGTGTAAATAGGCATGTGAAAAGGAAATTGCTGTCGAACATCAAAAAAGGAATTCTGATACTCATTTCGATGGGTGTTTGATTTCTTTCTATGATTTAGATCTTTTACAATGTCAGGTCGTCTCAATTTCCAAGGGGGAATGGAACAAAAAAGAGTAAAGGATAAACTGTCCAAATTTACATTTAAGTAATCTAGAAAGGTTTTATTCAAACTCCAAAAGGTCTTATATACTTTGGTATAGCCTCAAAGTTGCAAAAACTGAGGTTGAAAAACAGTAGAGTAGGCAAAATTTTCCTTGTATGCTTTAAGTTTAATCGATACTGTAAAGCCAACTTCAAGCGCCGAAAGTGAAGGAAGGGTTCATTTGCCTCCACATAGAGACTCTGAACTCGGGAGGTTCTAAAGCAGAGCTACTCAACTGGCGGCCTCCGGTCCGGATCCGGACCCATGCGCAATGACATCCGGACCGAGACACAAATCTATCTCTGTATCTTATCTTTGTATTTATGGTTTATGTCCGTTTTGAGCTGTCAGAAACGAATCGCTCATCTTTTTCGAACTGCAGAACATTATCCCATCTTCAGAGTTGCACATTGAATTTACGAACGCACCCATCAGTGGTTGTATATTATCATAATGTAGCTGCGACCTCCAGGTTTTCCCTCACACAGCTTATCAATTTACGAACAGTGTCTTTAGCAAACAAAAATCATGGCATGCTCAAAACATGACAAAAAGCTAAAGGTGGATTCTGAAAATTGTGAATTCAAGACCGAGTGGACAGACAAATGTATTTGTGCTGCCGGCGGGGAGCACAAAACTAATGTGTTTAATATGTAATGACACAGTTGCCCTTGTCAAAATTGGAAACGTCAAACGCCATTATGCTACAAAACATGGTCTCTTTGAACAGAATTATCCACAAAACTCAGAGGTAAGGACCAGAAAAATAAGCCAACATGCAGGTCAGCCACACAACATGAGCGTGCAACTGAAACCTCACTGCGAGTGGCATAGATTTTAGGCAAGCACAAAGAACCGCTCTCTAACGCAGAAATCGCGAAGAGGTGTATGGATGAAGCAATTGCTCTGTTTGAAGGAACTCAAAAAGATAACAAAGAAAAAAAAATCCACTGTAGCAAGCCAAACTGAATCCCTGATTTATTGGACCAAAATAAATCTGCTGTCAAAAAGGCTAAATGCATTTCATCAGCTTTGGATGAATCTACAGACAGCACTGATACTAACTTTTAAAAAAATTGATAATGAATTGCATCAGGGCCCACTGCAGTTTCGTTGGAATTTCTAATAGAACAGAGAAGTTCATCCATTGAAAATGGCTGACTGTATGGTTCTGTATTTTCTGACAAGAAGTTCGAATGTTTTTCCTCCTCCTTTCTGCGTAGAGCTTGAAATTCAGGGCAACAGTTTTCCACAGATGAGTTCTTTTCAAATGATTCTGCAAGTTTATTTGCTATATCTTGCTTTGCTGTTAAAAACCCTTCTTGACATTTCAGATGTTGAACTTGTGGAGATCCTCCTTTACTCTTCATCTCTTTTATCAAACTCCAAATCTTTTAAGAAGATACATTAGATGTAAGATTTGATACATACTTTCTCCAGCTTTGTGTTTTAGTTTCATTAATGGTTCTTCGTGCTTGGGCTCTGCATATTTTCAGTCTAGAAAGATTTTCAACTGTTGGATGCTTGTTAAAAACTCTTTCTGCTTTTTTCTGTGCTTCAATGGCCTTTTTACAGTTCTCATCAAACCATGGGTTAGACTATGATGTGGTTTTCCTGAAGTCTTTGGGACAGTTTCTTCTGCAATTGCAATAAATGTTTTAATGAAGTTATCAACTACATTTTCAGTATTTTGGGTCAACACACAGTTCCTGGAAAAGATTCCAATTAGCTTTTTTAAGTTGCCATCTTGGAGGTCTTAATTTAATATCTGCTACTGTAGATGATATTATCAAGGGGAAATGATCACTCCCACAAAGGTCATCCAAGACTCTCCAGGAAAAGTAAATCAAAATATTAGGATCACATGGATAAAGCAATTGCTGAGTAAGTTCCATGCCCTGGATGTAAATAGGTAAAAGATCCATCATTCCACAGGCATAAATCATTTTTAGTGATTTAGAACCTTCCCCGAGCAGTTCCCTCCCCATACAGGATTATGTGCATTAAAATCCCCTAAAAGGATGTAGGTAGGGTAGTATTTGTTCAAGTAAATTATCCAAATCTTGCAATGTCACAGTCACATCAGGTGCAGTATACACAGAGCACAAAGTTTCTACTTTATGGACAGTTAAACAAACTGCTACCATTTGTAGATGAGTAGTAACAACAAAATAACTATGAATTATGTCACTCCTTACTAAGACAGCTGCTCCCCCAGAGGGACGCTGGACATTTGGGCCATAGGCATTGAACATAACATAATTTTTAAGAGAAATAATGTTTGGTGATAGATGGGTCTCTTGGAGACGAAAGGCAACAGGATTAAACATCATGCATAAACAACATGCAGCCAGACGCTGCAGTTCAGAAAGGTTAGGTTTAAAACCACGACAGTTCCACTGAATAATATGACGAGTTATTGTCATCTCGGCAAGACTGGAACAGGACCCTTGCTCTTACTTTTGGGGGAAGAGCTTCTGCTGCGAGAGGTTGAAGATTCCTTCATTTCAACATCCTTAGAAATTTCATTCTCATTTCCTTGGCTTGATTTAGATTGAGAAGTATTGGTTGATTTCTTTTTCTCTTTCGATGGCTGGGAGGGGTCAAGCATTGTTTGAAGACTGGGTGTTAATGAATTTATAGTTCCAGTGATTAACTGAGGTTTATCTTTGTTCACCCAAGTTAAGTCTGTTTGGCAATCAGTTGTCTTCATTGAGGATTTAGTAACAGAGGCAAAAGATTGTTGGAACTTATACACAGGAGACCCTTCCACCTGCTTCCTTGCTTGGGTAGCTCATTTTCTTAGTTGCCCTTATTCTTTAAATTTCTTTTTCTTTCATCCATACAGGACAATCCTTTGATGAGGAAGAATGGTTTTCATGGCAATTGCAACATTTGGGTGGTCTAGTACAGACAAGTTCATGCCCATCTTCTCCACAGTTACAGCAAACTGGCTTGTTTTTACAACCAGCAGAACCATGGCCAAATATCTGGCAATTAAAACATCTCAGAGGGTTAGGAGTGTATTTATCCACTGGCACACTCAAGTATCCAATTAAGAGTCTTTCAGGATGGTCATGGAGGTTGAAGGTCAAGATATAGGTACCAGTTTTAATGATTTTATCCTCTCTTTTCAAGGTTATTCTCTTCACATGAGTTACTCCTTTCAATTCAGCAGCTATTTCAGCTTCTTCCACATCGTGAAGATCTCTAGTGCAGATTATACCTATACAGCTATTAAGATGACGACGAGGGAACGTCCGCACTGATATTCCTGCCAGAGCATAACAATGCATACATTTTCTGCATGAGATTTTCTGGAACATTCCACCAGAATCTGGCCAGATCTCAATTTCTTAACATCTTTCACTGCTCCTGCTATTCCTGAAATACCTCTCTGTATTGCAAAAGCAGACAATTTAGTGAGAGGCATGTCTGGAGACACAGATTCAAGAACTATACATTTCTGCCAATTATTAGTTTTAGAGGAGAAAGTCAATGCCATTTCCGAAAAGTCATTCAAGTCTTGATCTACTAATCTTTTCTTATTGAGTTGAATATTAGCCATATTAGTAGATTAAAATTCACCATCTCTGCTCCTCACCCACCTCGGAGCCCAACAAGGGGATGCACAGAGATGCGGTTCTCCTCCAGATATGCATCAAGGATACAGGAATGGTATACTCAAGCAATTTAAACAAAAATGTGTATCACTCGATTGATCCTCAGCCAAAGCCTTCACGGAAAATAAAAGCATGGTCCCTCAAAATATTCCAGGGAAAACTTTGACAACCCGGTTGATTGGATCAGGCCTTTCCAGCCTCCTGTCTAAATGAAGTAGGAGCCAAAGCACTGTGTTGGAACTGTGGAAGCCACAGCAAGACACATTCCTCAAGTACCAGGAATTCTTCCTCCACTGACACAGGTAGCAACTCACGGCAAACAAGTCGCCCCATTTGTCGCCTCTTACGATCAGCAAGGGGGTGCCAAGGACCTATTCTACCCCGGGTCCCCACGGGGGCAGCAAATAATGAAGGGAGACTGAAAAAGGTGAAAGAGATGCTTGCAGAAGAGTTAAAAATGAAAGATCTAGAGGAACTCAAGCCTTTCCTGGGTATTGATTTCAGTCAGTCAGATGGGTGTATAAAGATGTCACAGGATACTGGATACTGGAGCGTTTTTAACATGCAAGACTGTAAGACCAAAGAGACACCCTGTGAACAAAACTTTGTGAAGATGGAGAATGTCAGATTGTATAGGGAGGCTGTAGGAAGTC
>JAGFZM010000104.1:146696-237240 GCA_017657215.1 Limnothrissa miodon | reverse complement strand
CGGGTGTCCTTTTCCCTTATTTCACCTGCCCTTGCCCGCAATGTCTACAGACTCTAGTGAACTGTGAAACAATTACGCTACATGCATTCACTACGAGGTGCACATGACACACCAGTCACATTGTTCGCATTCACACCCACACAAACATGTTTGAAAGATTAGTGAAACTTTATTTCGTCTTCGGTGATATAATATTGTGAAATGCCAAGATCGTTAAGTTGTGTACACACATGTATGCTTTATAAACGCTATTTATATCTTCACTTACTGATGCAGACGCTGATTCCTTTATGTTCCCTGCGGTCTTCCGCATTACTGGCAAACAAGAGCGAGTGCGTACTGCTTGTATTTGAAAGCCTTCCTGGTTTTTGGGGAATGTTGTAGGGGTGGAACGATGTGCCCATTTTCCCTGTATGTCTGACATCTTGTTTGTTGGTGTATATTTTGCATTGTAGCCAACATGTCTGTTTATGCTGTGTTGCGACTGAGAACCGTGAGCCACTATGGAGAACAATATGTGTCAAAAGTTATTAATTGATTTCTTTCTAAAATGACCCGTTTCCCAAGGTTTGGTCTGTCCCAATTATGATGCACTGTGCGTACTCGTGCCTTTATGAATGGGCCATTCTTGCATTCTTGCATTCTTGGGTAACAGCTTGAGGTGAGGCTGTACTTGCTGTATGTATTTTCTGTAGTAGCTGGCTGGAAAAACGTTTGATATTCTTTTCTATTGTCTTGGACAATATTTAGTTTGAAAGTATAAACTTAGTTCTTTTTATTTTGAATTTTTTAAATTTATTTTTGTTAGTTTACATTTTTTTAGTGAATTGACCATTTTTGTGCATGTGTCTTCTTGGGAAAATAAAACTCTGATGAACATCAGCTTGTTTGCCTGTCTGACTCTACACGTCAATTCAGTGCTACCAATCCTACCAAACGTGGACTGCCTGCTGTATCACACTCACTACTTGCACCAGACCAGATTTAAGTTTTGTTGTGAGCAGATTATCGCAGTAGTTTGCTGAGCATACAGAGGAGCAGTGGGTCGCTGCGCACACGTTCTAAGGCATCTCAAAGGCACAGCAGAAAAAGGGTTGAATTTTAGGAGAAATGACAGTGAGAATCTAGGCATAAAGGCCTACAGTAACGCCAACTGGGCAGCAGATACCAGTGCAGTATTACAGGGTACTGTGTGAGCCTTAAGCTGGATTTATACTTCTGCGTTGCGTCGTCGCAGACCTTCACCGACACCAATCAGACCTTCGCCGACACTACGTATACACCTTTCGTGCACATGAAAAAAATCCTGACAACGCGTCAAAGTGTCGCCGACACGGTACGCAGACCAACGCATACGTCATGGATTGTGATTGGTCCGCTTTACATCAATTCCAGTTCTCCGCCTTTACAGTGCGTTGTGTGTACAAGAACGGCATTTTTGAACTTACATAAATGGCCTTACTACCCATTCACCTGACAAAGACAGTTGACCATAGAACGTAATGACCTGATAACTATGCTTATTAACCAGACAAAGCTTCCCATCAACGCATCCGACACAGTTTGGGAAGTTCCACAGTCTCTAGAAATGTCCGGCTATCGTTTCCCACTGGTTAGTTGACGGACAGGGCAATAACTCGGGCTGAACTGAACTGAACTGCCACGCGCAACAATTACACGGACGCAGAGGTATAAATCGACCACGGAAGTATAAATCAAAAACGTCGGCGAAGGTGTCTGCGACGACGCGCCGCAAAAGTATAAATCCATCTTTAGACAGAACAGCTCCCTGATCTCATGGAAGACCAGAAAACGGACGTTGCTTTATCCACATATGAGGCGGAATATATGGCACTGGATTCCACCATACAGGAGTGTCTATACTTAGAGCAGTTACTGGGAGGTGGAGATAACTACAAATACACACAAACTGTTGTACATGAGGATAATCAAGGAACAATTGCTCTTGCCAAAAACCCTGTAAACAGAAGGAGGTATAAACACAGACATTTTACACAACACAGACGTTTTATTAGCTCTATTGTGAATGAAGGGAGAGTGATTTTGACATATTGTCCTACTGATTACATGGTTGCCAATGTAATGACAAAACCTGTAAACAAATTTAAATTTAATATAAAATTTAATTAGTGTATGACAGTGGTCCATAGTCATTCTGTTTTTGATAGTATGACAACCTGAGTACAAGTGGGGGTGTTAAAATATGTTCATTATGTCCTCAGTTGTATGTGAATGTGTTTGTTTATTCCACAAGGTGGCGCTATACTTTTCGTTTTTCCCGGCTGTTTTCTATCACAGGCGAATACAGACTACAGGGGTAGAAGAGCATTTTGAAGTTGGGCATGCAAGTGCAACTTGGGCTGACCTATGGTAATGTAAAAAAATAAAATAAAAGTATTAAACGGTTTATTTTGGAAGGAGACCTTTGGATTTTTCTTCTTTTTTGTAATAATCTGTATGTTGATGTGAAAATAAGTAAAATATATGTTAATTGAGCATCTGATATTTGTTGCACATTTTTATACATGAAATGGTTTTCAACCCTGTTTCCTAGAATTGCTTTGTCATGTGAAACGGTTATAAAAAGTAGTGGGCTTGAGCAAGCCCACAGTACTTTCTCGGCTGGGAGAAATCTGGTTCTGTTTGAAGGACTAGGGAACTTATTTTTTTGAATGAAATACACTTGTGTAGATGACAGTTTTAAAGGTGAAAAGTTACATTGAAATTGGCTACTTGGACACAGAGATACATGTGAATATAAAGTGTATTGCAACCAGCGGCCAGGTTTTTTGGGTACTTTGACTTTATATAGAGGTGGACAGCGGATAAGCCGTAAAAAGTAAAGGGGGTATGATGAAACTTGTTGATACTCATGCGAGTGTCCTAAATCACTGTGCCAAATTCAACAAACGTACAGTTTTAGGTCTAGCAGGGATAGAATGTGGAATGTCACAAATCTTAAAAGAATAGTTCCGTTTTTAACACTTTGAGCCCATTTCATGGCTTGTCTGAAACATAATAGAATGGTTAACACCAAAATTTTGACTGTCCTTAAAACAACCCTCAACATTTGTTTTAAATAACTGAGTGGTTATTGGTGTTCACTGATGTTTCAACACAAGTATCGTAGCGATATAAAGCTTTTGTCATGTTTTATTTGGCATTTTGAACATTCTTCTGTCTTTTAGAAGACTCTTTGCTCCTTGATATCACTCCACCACAAATAAAACAGAAGCTACAGTATTTCCTGAAATAATGGCCGGGATCAATTAATAGCCGGGCCTGGTTTAATGGCCGGGGGCATGGCCGATAAAGCAACACACCACTGTTCTTCGATATTGAAATATGTTCCTCCCCTAACTTAGACCAGTTAGGCTACCTGTCACGTCTCAGTGGTGCAATGATACGTTAGCATTTAGCATACAGTCAATGGCTTAACCCAGTTATTTGAATGTAGCTACATTTTAGTTTGTGTTACCATACATCCTAGACCGCATTTAAATAGGAAATACGTGGACTTGTTTGGTCGCTTCTAACTTCAAGGCTGGACATTATGGATATGACAGTCATTTAAAGTAAGTGAACTGTTACTGAAATTTTATGGATGTGTGGGCAAAATCGCATAGGCTACCTTTTTCTCTGTAAGTTTACTGCGCAACAGTATGTCACAGCGAGATGAAACACATATCAATGGAAAGAACAGAACCGGGGCTTTCCATCGCTATATGGCACATGTATGTGCATCAATGTGTTATTGAGAAAATAATTTACGAATGTACCTTAATTTTGTAAACGGCAAACGTTGCTATCACTGCATTAGCCTACTACCGAGTCAAATAACTCACAAACCCGGAATCGCACAGACATGGTATGCATATCAAATGAAAGTGCAGAACCAGAGCTTTTAAATGGTACCAAACACTCTGTTACTAGATCGAGGCAACCATACTATAAATTAAATAAATTAAACTATAAATATAAAAGCCTGCCTAAAATTAAGGCCTGGGCGTTGGGTGAACTAAGTAAATAAAGGCCCCGGCCATTATTTCAGGAAATACAGTATATATAGCTATGACAGAAGCTGTATTTTACTACGATACTTGTGTTGGAACATCAACGAAGACTAATACCCACTTGAATACCCACTGAGTTGCACATATTTTGCCCATTGGTAGCCACTCTGAAAGAGACAAAGGTGAGCCTAAGTTTCCAAATAGTCGAGTCATGACCAGTCATCAAAATTTCGGTGTCAAACACTCCAATGGGAAATGTGTGTTGGTTTAGGAAGGAGCCATCATACAGTTAACTGGAATAGTTTAAGGATAAACTTGAACCCACACAGCATTTAGCAATCAGAACACAATCGTATTCTGGAGAAGATGAGCATGTTCTGACTAATACAGGCAATTCTCCTAACTATATCTCCTACTAAAATATGTTTTTAAGTGGGCTAGTGTGTCACATGCAGAAAATTTTATTCTCCCATGAGGTTGTTGCATGCGGTACTTCGCATTTGGGTCATATATTTTCACTTTGCAACATATTTTACAAAACCCATTGTTTTGTCCTCACATTCACCCTACATTCAGTTTTATCTTTGTATCTTCTACATAATTTCTTACGTCTATACATATTTTTCTTACACTATCCATACAGGCAATGTGATTTCCCTTGAGGGACGATCAAGACCACCAAAAGGGTGATTAATCACGTTAATGCAATCAACAAATTACCAGTGAAAAAAAATCTATTATTCATACCTGCTTTGGAGCCTCAGATTCCTTATTTTTCATGTTAAAAATTAACTGGAAAAGGTCCTTTAGGTCAATTACTACTGGTTCTGCCTAGGAAGGGAAAAAGGAAAGAATAATTCAAACGAGATTGCATTTTCTTGGCAAAAACCGCTGGGTGGACTTGCCACTGTGTCACCACGACACCCATTTTTTTTCTATGTGTGTGTGTGAACCAAGCGGCTGTGAATTAGCATATATGCTAATAATGCTAACATGTTAACTATGCAAACAATGCTAACTATACAAACAGTGGTATTCAGTGGACTTAGCTGATGTTAATTAGTATATATGCTAACTATAGTAACATGCTAACTATGCTAACAATGCTTACTATGCAAACAGTAGTACTCAGTGGACTCAGCTGATGTTAATTAGCATATAAGCTAATAAACTAACTATACAAACAGTAGTACTCAATGGACTTATCTGATGTTAATTAGCATACATGATACACACAGACAGACACACACACAAACACACAGGCACATACACACACACACACACGCACACACACACTCCCTCTCACACACACACACTCACAAAAATACACCTACACGGTAACACTTTATTTTAAGGGTACACTGTTACAGTGTATCTACCTAATTAGGTACAGTTGTACAACCAGTGTAACAACATGTTATGTCATGTACTAGTGTTGAACTTACATCATGTATTTTTGTGTATCTACATACTGTTGTTACAGTGTAATATGAAGTGTTCTTATAGTACTTTGCCGAAGTGCTGGATTCTTCAAGGAAGGTACTAGACGGGCCTTAGGCCCAAAGCACCCTAATGCTGGAGCAGATGAATCAATGCTCAGGACACCTTGGTGTTTAGCAACCAATTGAGGGTGTCGAGCTCAAGGGGAAGTGGCATCACTGTGGTATACAAACCAGTTCCAGTCAAAGGTCTTCATTAGGTTATCTACATACAGGTACATGTGACATTTTGACGTTAGTGTCTTGGAACATGTGGGCTGTTACAACATAGTACATGTAACAGCTGTGTTGGTACATCCTTGTTACTCTTTGCTACAGTGGAATAAACCCGTTAAAATAAAGTGTACCAGATATGTACCTACATTAATGTGACGTGTGGTTTGACGTCAGGGTCTTGGAACATGTGGGCTGTTTCAACATACAGTACATGTAACAGCTGTGTTGGTACATCCTTGTTACTCTTTGATACAGTTGAATAAACCCATTAAAGTAAAGGGTTTACACATACATCAACTTTACATCTAGGGAATTAAACGTTTTGCTTTAGGGTACCGTGCAACTGAAAAGTACTTCTATGAACAACTTTAGCATGTGAATCACTCATTTTTGAGAACTGTTTTATTTAAATCACAAATAAAACTCCAAGCCCTTCAAGAGGCCAGTTTACTCAAAATCATGAGGTGGACTCATGAGGTACTGAGTACTAATGAAAATCTTTTTTTAACCACTAAACCTGAAATGTGTTGGGTAATCAGTGCCTATCTCCGCCCTCTGCCGTAAATTGTGAGCATTTAAAAAGCGCAATAGAATTGACCTCTATCTCGCTTGTTATCATGGATCAGCCATCAAGTCAGTTTGGCAATATTAAATGTTAAAATCCTGCTTGATGAGTGTCATTTCGGCATTAGTTGTGGGGATATGTGTCATTTCGGCATTAGTTGTGGAGTATGTATTGACTAGTGCGCTGTATTAAAGCGTTGAGTACTTGTGTTATGATGCGGCTTAGTGCAGACTGTGATATTCCTACTGATAATGCTATGACTGTGTGAAATGATCCTGAAGCCAATATCTGCAAAGTAGCGAGGAGTTTAAAAACTGCTGGAATGGAATGTGAATGTTGAGTCGTAGATTCAATGTCATCTTTGATTTCATCTAGTCAGAGGTGTCAAGTAACGGAGTACAAATACTTTGATACCGTACTTAAGTAAGACTTTTTCATTATCTATACCTTACTTAAGAAATAATTTTTCAGCCTACTTTTTACTTCAACTCGTTACATTTTCACACGATTATCTGTACTTTCAGCTCCTTAATTTTAAAAACAGCCTCGTTACTTCCATTTGATTTCGTCTCGTTTCATCATTCAAAAAAATGAACAAGCCTGAGCTGGGATGAAAAATATGCATATTATCGGTCTTGGCCAATGTCGTAGTTTTATCAAAAAATCGGTATGGTTCTGCCTGGGGTATTTGTAATATTGAGACACATTTCCCTGAGAGGTTGGAGGAGGATGTTCGTTTTCCCCTTCCCAAAACCGAAGTCAAATCCTGACAAGTGTAGGCTACTCGGATTAAACTGTGGACATCCTCACACCCCCTCCAAATCAACAAGCACACTTTTGTGTGCTTTGATGTACATTTAGCTTACAACCTTACTGTAAAGTTATACCGGTTAGACACTTGCATGCTATTTTGATGATTGGGAACTTTCAAAGTGCTACCAAACAAGTTTAGCGATAGCTTAGGTACGCTAGCACACACTGCTAATAAACATCAAGTTGTTCTTAGTTGGTTTGCATTGAGTGAGACAATGATCGGAGAGATGGTTGGGAGAGAGGTGTTCATGGGCTGTAGGGTGTTTAACAGATGATTCAGAAGCAATTCACTAGTATATTAGGCTTTCTGAAAATAGAATGGCACTGTTTGTACAAGCAGTGATGAAAATAAATAAAAATATTTAATATTTTGTTTTGGCACATTGTTAGGCTACATTGATTTATTGAGGCGATTCTTTAAAGGCCCACTATGCAACATTTTTCATTGAATTAATCCATTTCATACTGTTTACTGCACGTGACACAGTAGCCAACCTAATGAACATACTTAAGCCAGAACAATTGCCTGTATTAGTCAGAACGTTCACACCTTCTCCAGCATGCAGTTGTCTCTGACCTGTGCTGTATGACCTAAGCTTACCATTAAACCATTCAAATTATACTTCGGTCTCCCAGTGGCTCCATCCTAAACGAGCGCACACACTAATTTTAGCTATACAATTGATGGACCCGACAGTGGGGGGGGGGGGGTCCACTGCCCCAACAGGGACCTTTAAAGGCGCTCTAAGCGATGTGACACATTTTTAGGACTAAAACATGTGTTGTTACATACAGCAAACATCTCCTCACAATCTGTTAGCTGCCTGTCCCCTGTACACACTGTAAAAAAACGCAGTCTCTGTAGACAGCCCAGGCTCCACAAACAGCAACATAACACAGTGGGCAAACCTAGCATAACAAACGAAAACGAAACATAACAGTGTTCCAGCCAATAAACGACAAGGTTCATGAGTCTTTCGGGAGGCATGGGAGGGAGGGGGAGGAGTAAGCTAACTTATAACGCTTGAACCCTCTCTGGACCTATCGTCCGTTTTGTTTGACAATACTTCGAACGTCAACAAGAAGTGACGTGAAACAGCATCGCTTAGAGCGCCTTTAACAATTCTGTTGACAGACAAAAGTGTTGCCCTCATCAAAAAAAGGTAAGGAGAAACCTATTTCGTTGAATAAATTGTGTTGATTTCCTGTGCATGCACTGAGTTGTTGAAATTGTGAACTGAAGATACTATGCCTGAGTCTATGACATTTTGAGGTCCTGAGTCAATAGTAGTGTCCACTACATGTTCGCTGGTCTGAGAATTCTAATTAGGTGGAAAGTGGGATCACGCCTTCCCAGTGCCTTGGAACACAAAAGCAACTGTCACGCCTTTGCAGTGCTTTGTAACACAAAGGCACCTATCACACTTTTGCAGTGCTTTGGAACACAAAAGCAGGTGGCAGTGGTATATGAATTCTATGTTGTGTGGCTTAAGAGTTCTGTTAAAGGGGGAATTGTTTATTACGCTTTTGAGGTAATTGTGCAGTGCCCCTTAAAGTGCCCATATAATGTCAAACCACATTTACCTTTTTATTGTTGAATTTAGGTAGCTTAAGGTATCCAATGGACCATTGCAAAACTTCAACCACCGTCTACCGCCGCCTTGTTCTACATGTAAATTTCAAGCTAGAAATGGCAGGGCTGAAACGAGGTGCTTCTTGGAAGTCGGCACCGCTAAAGGTGGGCATACACTGTGCGATTTTTGAAGCGATTAACACCTCACAACCAGCTCCCTATCAGAAATCACATGGTCGCAAGAAAATCAAACCTGTGTAGGTCAAGACGCATAGAGCCTGTCACTTAAGTCATTCGAATGTGTCTTTGGGTAAATCTGATTGCAAGTGTCTCATTCTAAAGACTGATGTGAACGATGTCTACCCAGTGCTCCTGGGTCACTTTCAGAGGCCAAAAATGTTTGTTATTATTGAGCATATCAAAATACGTGTTCTATGACTCTTTTAAATATTTCGCTGTTTCTTCTTAACTATGCTCCCTAAGCAACCATAAGCAGACAACCATAAGCTGACAAAATAGCCAAATATTAAAGATGGTAGCCTAGATATTGAACAAACTCAAAAGTGAGCGGTTTTATGACCATTCTGGCGGGTTTTGAGTTGGTTTTGGGCTGGAAAAAATCAGATTAATCTGGCAACACTGATCTCGACAGAACTGGATGGAAAGTGAAATGTCTTCAAGCTCAAAAAGAAATGCAGTTGCTTTAACTGAACACTATGACTATCACAACCTGGATGAATGAGAATGTATGACCGTAATCATATCTTTGTTCTCTTACCAGCTGAGCTGTTTTAATTGCAAAAAATTGGTGCTGTCCTTCAGCACCATAAACATAACCAAAAGCACGGTTGTCTGTTACATCTCTGGCAATGAAGGAAATCTTGTTCACTGCATGTTCATGCTCAATCACCTGACAGAATAAATGTAATACAAAGAAAACAGTATAGAAGGATTGCTGGTAATGACATAATAATATATATATATATATATATTTATTATTATTTTAACTGGTCACACTTACCCCTGTCTTCTCATCAAGGACTTTAACTCCATTGAGGGAGATTTTCACCCAGATCCTCTGTTTGTGTTTGCCCTGGGACCGAGCAGCAATTGCCATTCCCTGTATTTACAAACATATTTGTTAATTGACTTTAAAATTAGTTGTGCTGTTGGGAAACCATTTTTACTTGCTTTTATTCAAACAACTCAATGTTCACTACTGCAAATCCATTTTATAAAGACATGTAAAAGCTTCTACAATGTCTTCTACAAATTCCCTCTTTAAAGATATCCGGAGGTCATGGACATGACTATGTTGACATACTGTAGGGTCTCAGAGATAATTTCCCGGGTGGCTGAGCTGAGCGCTTTATAGCTTGCGCACATTCTGCCATATACTTAATTCAGTCACTTACACGTCAAAGGCCAGTTGCGCGTTCTAGGCGGAGCAACCTTCCTTATAAGGGTTCTAATAATCCTAATAAGGTTCCTTATGCGTATTCTCCTCCTGACTTAAGTCTTTTTTCTGTTACGCACCTTTGGAATAGTATATTGCGTTTAATGTCGGACATGGCTGAATTTGAATATGCCAAAGTTCGAGACATTCTATATTACATTGTTCATCATTATTTCTAAGCTACATTTATCACAACCACAAGAAATTATAAGACAAAATCTTAAACTCTGTTCCTGTTTTGTATAATCCTCATCTGACTTGGTCTCCTGTTCTAAAATTTGTTCAATTAAAATACAATATTTTTCTACCATGTTCTCAAAAATTAAAATCAAAATGCCAGTCCTGCGCTTGCTTGCTTGTGTGGGAACGAGAGGACCACGCAGACCGCACCAGACTCGCAGACAGCCACGCATTTAGACGCCCCATTCTGCGCTTTCATCTCAACCGCAGCAATAATCCACCAAACCGGTCGGTGATCATCAAGGTCACAATTGTGCTGCCGGTTCTGGCATCTCGGTTGTTTCAGAGAGTTCTTAAATCGCAAAGCTGATTTCGTAGTTGCTTGAGAGTTTGAGAAGTGTTGAGAGATTGTTTTTTATGTGTCTTAACTTATTAACTTAACTTATTTCTCCTCCCTGTCTTCTATGGAACAAAGGCTGAGGTAAATGGTTTTCGCTGGTTAAGAGGCACTAAATTATTTATTTCTTATCTTGTCATTGCGCACAGTTTATGAATTCAATGAAGGGCAGGCATCTACAGAGGAAGGACAGGCATATACAGAGGAGAATATGTGCAGTACAAAAGCTGATGTCGGTCACAGCCGATTTTGAACATGCCAGCGTTCGAAACATTCTATATTACATTGTTCATAATTATTTCTGAACTACATTTATCACAACCACAAGAGGGAGGGAGGCATGGCCATTGATCTTGATTGGCTAATTCGTCAGGAACATCTGAGGTGCTAACATCATGTGTAGGCCCTATTTTAACTGACAGACACACACACAAACACACATCATCCTGCACATTTTTCTTACTAGGCTACCGCATGCACTTGCGTGAGCATTGCCCAATAACCTTTGAAACAATGTTTAGCACGTCCTTCCTTGTAAAACCAGCAACGTTATGAAGATGGAAATAACGTTCATTACTTTCGTTTTAACGCATCTTCAATTATTTTCTTGAACCGTATTTGGAGTTTAAAACTAGCACTACCCAGCACGTTTCCAGCATGTGGCTGCCCAATGCGTACCAGTTGCGTAGTGCGCGACTTCACCCCAAAGTCAATCAAAGGCTTTTCGCGTGTTAAGTGACAAATCGTAGCAAATGCGTACAGGTTGGTAGGTATGCAATTAGGTGAAATTAGATAATTTCCCACGGCACACTAGTGTTCCGCGGCACAGTGGTTGAAAAACACTGCTTTACTGTACCTTAGCCAGGGAAATTGATTTAACCATTCTTTCCGGATAGAATATGTTTTGGGCTTTTTCATCTCATTACCGTTACCTCTACCTCAGTCTCCTTTGGTTCCGAGTCTAGGCCTACCGTGGAAGGCTGAGGTCGAGTCTTGGCTGCATGGAATCGGCTTTGTTTTCTTAATGAAGAAAGTTTCAATATCTCTACCTCTTATTTTCACGTATTTGTCGCATTTATTTTCTTTAATTGTTTAAGTTCCCTGCTCACTGCTCAGGTTGCGCGCATTTTTTGAGCTGACAACAACTTGGAGCAGTGAAAAGCACCACAGCCAGAGGCAAGGACCTGCCCGAACTCTGTCTCTTATTGGTTTAGACCACACTACAATCAGGATAATCAGAGGATAACACAGAGAGATGCTGCACTTGCGAAATAAATTCATGTTTTCGCCTGAGCAACGTCACGTGCAAATGTTTTTCAGTCACACTTTTAAAACTTTCGGTCGCACTCTGGAGCCCTGTATGTGCCAGTAAAAACTTTGCTATGTGGGGTTATCAACGTGGTCAAATCAATCAAGTGGGCAACAAATCGTTTCGGCTGAACATAGCCTCGGTTCTCCTTCATTTCAAAACGATGCACTGCCACACTTTTGGAATGTCTCTACATCACCTTTTCTTGCTGAAACTAACTAGAACCAACCCCGAAGGAGGGCTGTGCGTCCTACGTTAGCTCACAACCCTCCCAGCGAGGGATGACGTAGTCGAGGTTATAAATCCAGACGCACAGAAAGTTCTGCCTCTTTCGCCATGTAATCATAGCGACTTGAGGCTTGATGGGCAGTGCATTGTTTCTCATTCGGAGAACCGAGGCTATGATCATAGCTGAAACATTCTCCTTAATTTCAAAATGAAAAGAGAATTTGGTTTCTCCTGCCAAGTGGTAGGAGAGCTATTTTGTGAGCAATGCTGCCACCTAGCTGCTCCACTGGTGTGGGGCCGAGGGGAGAGGAGCACCCGCTTTCGAGTGGGGGAGGCAGGGACGTGGCCATGCTCGGTGGAGCGGTGGGGCTGCAGACGTGGAGGCACAGCCTGTGCGGGTCCTTCGAAGGCATGGATCGAAGGCAAGAGTCGCATTGACGAATCAACGACATCCTAAACGTTTCCTAATGGCACCGGTTCGGTTTGCCAGACAGTAGAGCTCAAGGTTGTAGCTTTTTAAAAAAGCTGTTGGGTTGTAGCTTTGAAGAAAGCTGTTGGTTGAAAAGGCTAAAAGGCTAGTTAGCTACAGCACAACAAGCGACAGCAAGGCGACTCGTGTGAAATAGCAAAAGAGGCAGAACTATCTGTGCGTCTGGATTTATAACCTCGGCTACATCAGCCCTCACTGACGTAGGACGCACAGCCCCCCTTGGGGGTTTGTTCTAGCTAGTTTCAGCAAGAAGAGACATTCCAAAAGTGTGGCAGTGCATCGTTTTGAAATGAAGTAGAACCAATACATTGCTTTGCCTTGCTCTGGTTCATTTTTCCAAGCCAGAGCTGGAATTTGATAAAATCAGAGATGCATATAAAGGAGGATTTTTACTAAGTGTAGTACAGCCAATGTTGGGAAAGTTCACATTCAGTTCATAGTTCAGTTCATAGTTCACAAATTTTAAAATGAACTAGTTCAGTTCATAGTTCATAATTTTAAAAAATGAACTAAGTTCACAGCTCCAAAAAATGAACTATTTCAGTTCTTTTTTTCAGTATGTTGCAAACTATAATTTTTCGGCCTCAGGCGGCAATTATTTTGTTTAACAGTGAAACTGTGTCATATCTTCCTATCCGATTTTTAATTCTTATCTAAGGGTTTACATTAACATTAAAGGCAGAGCCTTCCCCATTGTTTTAACACTTCTTGTTGTTCAGGTTAGCTGAGGACATGATTGAGGTGCAGATTTTATTTTTCAAAGCCGATGGGCAGGTTTGCACAGAGTACTACTATAGATAGTAACTGTAACTAATTATTGATATTTTTTTATTTTGGTGGGACAATTTATAGTATAAGAAAGGTATTAAATTGTATGTGTAGAGTCATTGAGTCATTTAACAATAGACTAAGTCACATTTTCCCACCCTAAGATTACTGTAGGTTTGGTGGCACTACAAATTTATTGGAGCCAAAGTAAATAGTCTAGTACGACCAGAATGAGGCTATTGTGTGTTTTGATTTTGCTGGTAGAGTTGATAAGAGCAAAGTTATTGAATTGAAAAAAAAACGTTAAATATAGGGTAGCCTCCATTTCGCCAAAGTGTTGTAATATGATAACATTCCAACAGGCTTTGGTGACTTTGGTAGCTCTTTACTCAGTGGCAGTGAAGTTATTGCCATTAACACGTCCCAAGCATTCCACTGAAGATTGCTCATTGAGAGCAATGTCGTCCGTATTTACATATTGTTTGCAGCTCATTGTGTCTACCCTAGCCCTGCTGAATAGACCTGTATGCCTATATTGTGTTGTAAGATCGCTTTGTTGAAGATTTATTGAGCCTTGAAGTTCGAATCTGTCAATTTCTTTCTAACTTTAGTGAAGTGAATTTCTGTGCAGTAAAATGATTAGCCCAATTCCTTACCGTAAGAATTGGCAAAGCGCGCAGACCGAGAGAAAGTTTTGACATGAGTCTCCTCATGTCCAATGCGTGCGTGAGGGTTGAGAGTCCTTCTCCGTACTGCGTTTGGTTTTGCTGACGCATGCGACACGACACTGGAGGAGGCTGCCGGTTCCAAATTGGATCTGCAATGCTCTTGTGCAATATTGCTCTCGGGTTCGACGCAACTTCGGAGCACACGTAACTTTTGACTACAGGACTAAACGGTGTGTTTATCGCCTGAAAGGCTTTAAAGAAATTTGCACTTTGAACAAAATAAAAAAAGAGTGAACGCGCCGTTTCTCAGACACCAGAATGAACGCGTTCACAGTATCGTTCATCAGGGAGTAATACAGTACATTCAGTTCAAGTTCACCAAAATTATGAACGAGTTCATGAACTTTCGTTCAATGAACGCGTTCAGGTACAACACTGAGTACAGCTAGGTAGTACTGGTGTGGGAACCCTGTAGGATAGGCAACGAACGTTAGGATTACGTTAGAAACAGGGGTGCGTGTCCCAACAGCTTCGTTGCTAACTTCCGTAGCTACTTCCGGGGTTTGCCCGAAGGAGTTACGGCGCTACTGTTTCCCAAAGCCATAGTCCAGACGAAGCAAGTTAAAGTGTTTATAACTAACTTAGTCCGAAGCATCGGCACACGATGCAGGTGTTTCCCAAAAGCATAGGCTGGACCAACGCTCGGTTATGGTCACATGACGCCTTTTGGGGCATAAAATGTCTGGGTTGTTCCCCCTTTGCATTACCGCCATCTACAGTTGGCTTTAAACACTCTTAAACACTCTTAACATGCATTAGCCTGTAATTAGATTAGACAATTTCCACCTGTTTCAAATGTAGTAGCCTGACCCTTGATGTAGGTCTAATGACTAGACCATGACCTTTTATATCATAGATAGGCTATGTTTTGTTCAGTAGGGGTATATTGATAACTAAAGTCACGATGAACAACATTAAATCTTCACAAACATTGCAGAAAAACAACTTTATGTCCGAATTGTTAATTAAACACATTTAGTAGAGACAAGATATGTGCCCTCAGCAGGAATTGAACGTGTGACTTAATAACAAGATGCTATCGCATAACCCATAGTCTACTGCTCTAACCATTCACCCATGAAGATGCATGGACAAAAAGAGTTATTTGGTTTATTTATACATGTATGTCGTTTTCACTACATATTTAATATTAATTCATATGGCAGTTATGGCCCTCAGTCATTCATTTCAGTGAATAAGGTACATGATCGTGTGGGCAAAGATTAGTAAAAGTTCACTGGCTTGTGAAATAAGGTTACACTTCCGTTTTTGAGATGCTTTCAGCAGCGAATATATCCGAATAGTCCCCGAACGCTTCCTTTCAGCGAAGAACGCCCGACCTCACGTTCTTACTACTTTCATCGTCCGATGGTGTTCGGGAAATGGGCAGAAATCAAGTGTGGGCTCGTTCAAAAGTACTTCGCATTACCTTTGTATAATGCTAACTTCAGTCGGTATTTGGGAAACGCACCCCAGGTTAGAAATGACAAGGCAAACAGATTAAGCAAGGAAACAACTCAAATTAAGTTTTAAGAGAAAAGATTAAATTAATGGCTAGACTGAAATGTCATTTCTGCTGTTAATAATTAATGAGCGAGTTAACACAAAAAAGGAAACATAAGCACAGACTAAATGACAGCTCAACATGCACATGGCACATTTATTACACAGAGAAGGTAGTTCAATGTGCTTTTACTTCAGTGAACTGTTACCTCCAAAATCACGCAAATAAGCCTGGATAGCCGAATGAGAAACGTTCGAGCTGCACTACAGGGAAAGAAGTAGCCCCAGCCAATCTAAACTCCAACAAACACCATTTAATAAATAAGTGATAGAGTACGAAGTAATCATATAGAAAGCAAACAAAATGCTAGAGCTGCTGCCAAGGAATGACATTTACTAAATAGTAAAAAAAACCTTCATCACATTTCTGCTAAACTTATGATTTTATACAGAAAGCACTATTCTGTGTCCAGCACCTTCCAGAGGCCATGTCTACTTTGAAGTTGGATGGAAGACTGATCTCATATGGAATATTTTATCCTCTTCAGCAAAGGTGATAAAAGTGTTCAAATGGGAAAGTATGGAATTATAACCTGTGAACTACATGTAGACCTCATCATACAATAGGTCAAATGAATCACTCATTTAGCAATTTGTTTGGATAGAAATTAAAACAAATTCAGTATAAATAGTAGAAATATCAAGATGGAGAAGGTTACAGTAAATATTAAAACACAGACTATCTTAACCACACAATTTTAAATTTTAACTAGCTACGGCAAGAATGATTGTCTATAAAAATGCCACCGGCATCAATCACACAACAGGGGCAGCCCACGTCACAAAACATCTCAGTGCTGAAAGGGAGCTATGGTGGCAGGGAAAAGCCGACAGGAGGAAGTAAAGGATAAGGTAAAAACATGTTTCTCATGCATTTTAAGTTAAATCACAGAAAATTCAAGGTCATTGTCATTAAGGTAGATTAGTCATTGTGATGTTCTAAATTTAATTTCTTCTGAAATGTTTTATAGTATGTTGCAAATGACACCAGCATGGTTAGTCCTGTTTTTGTTTTGTTAAGTAAAAAAGACAAAGCAAGGGAGAAAAAGTAAAGTGTTAGATTCATGTCTACAGGTAAAATAATCTAAACCATGCTTGAGAGCAATGATTTTCTCCCAGGAGGTAAAATTAAATGACCCCTACAGAGTGAGGTTTGAGGGAAAAAAAGTTGAGTGTGTATGTATGTATTTGTGTGTAAGTATGTGTGTGTGTGTGTGTGAGAGAGAGAGAGAGAGAAAGAGAGAGCACCTTAAGCTTCATCATTGAGTCCTGGCTCATTTTGTCCCCTCTAGATTCGGGTACATCATCCACACCAATCAGTTTAGCTTTGTATCTCACACCATCTCCTTGGAACCTGGCCAACAAGTACTCATCTGTTTTCTCTGAAGGAAGAAATATGAAAATACTGAAATGCTAGACTGTACATCTCTTCTTATTAGCTCTTTGCAATGTTTATCAAACAATTAATAAAATATTACAAAGTACACTTTGCTTCAAATCATCTATTAATGGGAATAGCAACATTACCCATTTTCTTTTCTCTCTTGAAGGGAGACTTGTTTTCTGTTGAATTTGCCGTTGATGTCTCAGCAGCTGCTGTTGAGTCATCACATGCTGAAGTGGCTTCCATTTCTGTTGGCATTATGACAGAGTGACCGGTATAAAATCCGAGAGACAAATATGGCTCTGCAGCACACTGTCAATTCTCCACTTAAATAGTAGAGGGGAGCAAGACAATCATGAGTATAAGTTTACATACTCTTTTGAGAAATTGTTCATTTTTATTCAGCACAGAGAACACACAGGTGAGGTGAAGCTTTGATTATGGTGGTCCAATAGAAATCACATTACTAATTTTTTTATAGAACACAGAGATTAACTTTTTCACACTTCTAAAAGTAATGAGAGCAATATTTTAGCTATTATTTGTTTGTTTTTTTATTAGTTGTGGTCTCTGAGTTATCATACTAGATGTCACAAAGTCAAGCCAAGGAGCCAAGGAGTATTGATAAAGATGATTGGACTGATGTCCTGCCCTATCATATCTGTTGTCTCATTCATCTATTTGAACTAAATTCAGTCAACTCGTCAGAAATGAATGAACTGATTTTGTATGTTGATGTAAGACCTACCTTGTGTTCTTCTTTCAGCTACACTTCACAGAAAATGCATAAATAAAGACATATTTCACCCAGCAAAGTTGGAATAAGATCAAAGGTTGAACTATTAAACCCTGTTAGACGGTCCTTCCTTATTTACCCATGAGGTGTCTTGTGATGTGACATCACAATCTCGTGGCAGTCAACTGAAGTGAATAGTCTGGAGTGATCTTTTGTCCAACAAATCTTAAAAATTCATATTGAAATAGATCAAGGGATTGTTTATATATATAAAATCCTTCCCCTTAATAATAGTAATAAGATAAACCCACCTGTTATGGAAATACTAGGCTTGTCTTAAAGTAATCATTTTAATTCTGACAGTTCAAATTACATTTCAAACACTCACATAAAGCCTTTGAACTACACAGTTTAGGACTAAACGAATGCATTAGTCCCATACTACTAATCAAACCTTTTCAATCCTGAAAGACAGGTTGTAAGATACAGAATGTGATTGTTTCATTAAGTGTTGAACTACTGATTAGGTCTTTGGACTTCAAACCGAAGAGTTGCTGGTTTAATTGGTGACCATGACTGAAGTGCATTAAGCAAGGCACCTAAACTACAGAACAGTGCACCTAAATACAGTATGTCTATTGCCTAAAACAGGGTTGGACACCAACTTTTACTTGAGTCTACTATAGGTATTTTTGGGGAACTTTTGACTTTTACTTCATTTTCAAAGACAAGAAGTATTCATTACTTTATATCATAGCATTGAAATGATTCCTTATCTATGGTGTGTAGATTTCAATAGTTCAATATCAATCAATATCAATCAAATCAATATGGGCAGTGAAAATGACAGTGGTGACAGAAAATGCAGTTAAACATGGAACATGGAGTTGAACATGGAGTTAGCATCATTTTGATGAAAGTTTGTGTAAGCAAGGTCAAATGACATTATGTTTGTTGTTGCTCCAGTTTCCATCCTTTTTCTCCAAAGCAACTCATACTTGAATCAAAAACATATAGGTCTACTTTATATTCATATGAGTATACTAATAGTTTAAGACAGACCACACAACGAATAACTTCGGATTGCTCTGTAACTCAGTGACATTATGAGTGTCATAAAATCTCATGTGTCAGCAGTTAAGTGGAAAAAAACATCTGATCTTTTGCCACATCAGCAAACTAAACAATGTCTGCAGTATTTTTTTTTTCTCTTTCAGTCAACCTAAGCAGAGTAAACACTTTCCACTCCTGGATTATCCTGAAACCTTAATTGAATTGTCACTAAATTGTCTGATCACCCACAACTTTTCATTCAAGATGAAAATACATGATTAGACATGAATAATAATCACAACACAACCCCACACCTTCCTTAGCTGTCTATTTTCTCTATTTTCTATGTTGTAGCTAGACAATAGAGTGCTGTGCAGCAAACCTCTCTCTCTTTAGCCTCCTGCCTACAATTAATCTGTTCTTAGCTGTATACACAATATCTGCAGGCTACTCCATGAATGAATTAAAATCTTAACTAAAATGTCATCAGCATTCTTCCAAATTGCCAGTAAACCCACCCAAAATCTAGAGATATACTCAATAATTTAGGAAGACTCTAAAGGGACTGCCATTTAGGTATCATTATAGGAAAAAGGAGAAAAACAAATTAGTCTACATATAAAAAAAAAAGGTAGCCTAATAGTAACACTCTACTATGCCTTCGGGATACACATTTTGTTAGGCGTGGATCAAGACATAATGCAAGACTACTCAAAGACCTGCATGGCATAGCCTATGGGACAGGCAAGACTTCATAACGAACTTTTGTAAAGCTTGACTTAAGCCATGGCTAATCAATAAAATAAATATGTTGAATTTTAGCCAACTTTCGAGCTAACTGTATAACTTTCGAGCTGACTCATATGACTGGCTGCTTCACGCGTGACAAATGTCATGTTAACAATAGAGATTATGATATTTTGATCTGTTAACTACATGGCCCAGAATTTCAACATTGCTAAATTAGTCTTAAAATCTTACCGAAATTAGAAGCGTCAGACGGGTCGATGGCGTGCTACTCAAATCTGACAGGGAAGATTAGGCCAATGCTCGTTCTTTGGCTCCGAGGAAAAAAGCCTACTCAGGGAAAACGGACCTAGCGTCTTCGTTGGTTTCTAGGACGCGCACCACTGCCTCATACTTTTATTCAGTATCCTACAGATTGACCGCAATGAAACAACGCCGTGATACTGCAGCTTGTCAGAGATATGGAACTAATGGCAACGGATTCAACTAGTTCTTTCAATAAATAGTTCACGGGATAAAACAAACGCGTAATTTATCACGACTTAGGCTACTTATTTAGCTTACTTCGGAGAACTTCTAAGGACCTATTTGTTTCTAGACGCTAGCCTTACCCTTTCATGCACACACTATGAAAAAATATGAAGATTTTTTTGGATATTGATTTTATTGGTCTAATTGAGGCTAAAACACAAAATCATTTAGAATTTCTTTAAAAAATTATTTTATATAGAAGTTACTTTACGGTCCACGTATGTGTATGATACACATACATGGACCGTAAAATAACTTGTGTGTTTTGCCACAATGGAAAAATGTTGTTTTTGTCATTAAAATTGACTTCTAATACCATTTTTATTATTTATTTATTTATTTATCTAAAATATATTTTTTTGGGGAGTTGATTTTGGGTATGTTGCCATTTGGCAACATTGTGCAGTTAAGGAATCAATCACTCAATCGTTCTATCTATCCATCTATGTATGTATCCATCCATCTACCTATCCTTTCCATCTATCTATCTATCTATCTCTATACCTTTCATCTATCTATCTATCTATCTACCTACCTATCTACCTATCCTATACATCCACCCATCTATCTATTCACCTATCCTATCCATTAAAGAGGACATGAAACACTGCTAATTTTGATTAATTATATTCATACCATAGTGTGTTCAGGTGTATTTTGAGATCATTCACTAATGTTTTTCTCCATTGGTTTGGCTCATTTCTTGAAACCGAGATGACATTCTTAAAACTATAAGGTCATTTGGCCAAACAGTCTTACAGTTCTGCACAGCATTATAGCTCACTGGCATAATAGAATATCTTTCCCAAAACTCTTCATACATGCTTCAAAATCAGATTCCTTTGACATATAAAAGGTCACTACAGGCAAAATCACAAAGATCCTTTTCAATTGCTTTGGCACATGTGCATTCACTTAGCGCTTTTGTCAAAATAAGCTGGATGGTTTAGCACAACACCATAGATCCCCTGCAAAAGCTCATATCTCTCCCAAAACAGTTTATCCATGTGTCCAAACTAAATATCTTTCTCATGTAAATAGTCAGTGCCCCCAAAATGCATCGTCCCTTTGGCATTGTGTAAACAGTGCAAGCCAAAATGCTTAGATGTTTTGTTGCTATCGCAAAGGGATAACTGGAACTGCAACTGAAAAAAACATAAAGTAACTTCCATAGATGAATGCAGTATTCTGCACAAATATAAACACAAACAAAAAAAATAATTATGATGAGAGGTTGAAATTCACATTGTCCCACACGATTACACAGAGTGGTAGGACAGGCCCTTCGAGACCTCTCTCATTTCCCTGGACCAGATCAGTACAGAGTGCAAAGAACAGATATACAGAATGCAATTGTGATGGATGCCAGCTAGCCTAACTGTGTGTGTTAGTAAAGCTTCCCTTCCGACACTTCAAAGACCGTCCTAGTCAGTTGACTGGGAGCCTGGGCTTTTTTGCCGATTGGCAAGGACGTTCACCTCCTGTTCCGTGGTTGCTGTGAGGTTGCAGGTTTGAGCCTGGGGCTGGACTGCACAAGATGACCTTGGTGCCGTGAACCGACCAGCTCAAGCAGTCCCCCATCCAGCTTTTGACCAGGCTTTATGCTGCTTAGCTTCTGAATTGTATTGTGTTGCTTGCCTTAGTGTGCCACTGTTATTACAATACCTTCATGTAGATCAGAAACAATATGTCTCTGAGGTAACTGTGCTAGAATTACTTTGAGGCCTCAAAACAATGTTTCAATATCAGGTTTCAGGTCTGCAAGTCAATTGATCTAGCACCACCAATGTTTCAAAGCTGGAGTTGCATCTATGACTTAACTTCTGAAATATATGCCCAATTTTCAAAAATCCAACATCCGAAATTCCAACATCCTAAATTTATTTGAAAATTAAACTAATTGTCAATGTCACAAATTTAGTTTGTTCTTCATAAAACTTGGTAGAAAGTATCTTTTGACCAAATTGATATAAAGGTTACCTATTTGCACTTCAAAAGTCTTCAACTCAATTGAGGCTAATCAAAATCATCAGCAAGCCCATCAAACAGTATAAGAGCTTATATCTCAGCAACAAATTGATGATCAGATCCAAGCATACAAATGTCCTACTGTGGTTCTAGACATGTTTGTGAGGACCTAGAGCCATTTTGCATCATTTTGCTTTTGCATCAACATTTTGCCAATGATAATGCAAGTGTCTACTGCGGAGAGCCCAAAGGATGATGGACATTTGCGATGTCATTGTCAATAATAGCAATATTGGATTTTCTAAAAAAAAAAATTGCGGTTTTCACAGGCCACAGATTTTGTTCATTCTTCATAAAAGTTGGCATATGTAATGTTCAGACCAAGCCTCATTAAAGATTGCTATAGCCATTAAGATGCATGTATATATGGCGCATTTTTACAAAAGGCATGTCTCAAAGCGCTTAACACAAAGAGGCCCAATGAGCAACAAGGGCAAGGAAAAACTCCCTAGCAGCGTTTTTTTGTTTTTACTTGTTATGGTAAAGGAAGAAACCTTGGGCAGTTCCGACGGCTCAAGGGGCTAACCCAACTGCCTAGGGCAGGTTTTCAGTCTCTCAGATGGTGATTAGTCCACTATTATTCCATTAGGTAGAGATTATAAGAAAATTGTGGTTTAAATAAAGTAATATAGGAGTCACATTTTAATCCCAGGATATAGTCCCATGTCATTAGGTGCAGTCAAGCCAGGGGCAAGCTGGAGGCTATATCAATCATGTCAGGGTCGTCTGTGGAGCTGGAGGCAGCCCGCCCAGGAAGCCATATGCAGGATCAGGCAGTGGAAGGCAGGGGTGACCCTCAGCAGGGAGGCAGTGGCATGGACCGTGGAGTGGGTTGAGGACCATTCAGGAGTGCCACTGGATCAAACGTTGGAAGAAGGTCCTCAGCAGGATGGCATGTTCGGTGGGGTTGTGGTACCTAGGAGGCAAGAGGTGCAGGGTCAGGCAGTAGAAGGTCAGTGATGACTCACGGCAGGGGAGGTGTGGCTTACCATACATCATCCCTAACTAAAGGGGTCAGTAAACAAAAAAATTTTGAGTCTAGACTTAAAATTGTTGAGAGTGAGGGTGAGTGTTAGGGTCAGGGTGTCATCAGAGGGTAGGGTTATGACAGCCTTTTCCATGTTGTCCCTGTCAAAACGAGCATAGTAGTTATTTAGCTCATTGAGGAAGGACACATCCATTGCAGCCTGTGTGGAGGTGCTGGCCTTGTAGTCAGTGATGGTCTTAGATGCCCTGCCACATGTGTCTGATGTCAGAGATGTTAAAGTGTTTCTCCTCCTTCACCTTGTAGTTGTGCTTGGCCTTTTTAATGCCCCTCTTCAAGCCGGACTTCGTTGTTCATCCAAGGTCTCTGACTTTGGTACATTGGGATCTTTTTCTCTGTAGTGACACCGTGAGTTGTGGTGCTGATGAATTCTAATAGTGAGTATGTCTACGAGTCAGTGTCTATATGTGAAAGCCCCAGGTAGCCTCAGAGGCAAACCTGCTCCAGTCTGGGTCTTTAAACCTTGGAAAACAGAATCTGCCTCGGAAGGCAACACCTTAATGGTCTTCGCAGATGGTTTCTCACGTTTGATGAGCAGTGAGTACTTGGGGTGAAAAAGGTGATCAGAGGGGGGTTGCCTTGTAGTTTTCAACAACGTTTGTATAACCATGGTCCAAGGTTTTATCTCCTTTGGTGATATAAATAATAATAAATGCAGCCTCAGGGTGCGTTGTTTGTTGTTTGCTGATGACTGCATGGAGTTTGTTCATAGCAAGTTTGATATAGCATCTGGAGGGATGTATGTAGCTGTTATTATAGTAAATGCGAACTCCCTCGAAACACAGATCTGTCTACACTTAACCATGAGATACTCTAGGTCACTGTTTTCCAACAATAGCAGAGTTCACAGACATAGAATGTACACATTTTAGTCTACCTCACAGCCCAACTGGCAAAGAAAAACAAAAATTCATTTATTTGCAAATGTGAAATGTAGGGATGCATCAATCCGCGGTCATGATATTGACAAAATATGATCAGTTATCAGAAAGTACAGCCATTGATCTACAGTATGTAGTTGATCAACAATTCATTTTGTAATGTGTCCTTATCACATGCTTAACACGCTGGTAAAGTTGAGAAAAGCTGCAGTTCAAACATGGAGTGAACAAAGGACTTGGCTATATGGAGATTTCACCCTGGCTACACCTACTACACTTGCAACACGCAAGGGATGGAAGTAAAAAGCAACACACCACAGAGTATGCTGAATTTGATTTGAGTGACCTCAATTCCTACTTTATGTTAGTCCGGGACTTTTTGTTGAAAAGGAATGTAGGATTGTATCATGCAGTGACAACAGTTGCCATTGCTCCTCATTGCGAAAAGCAGGAACAATATGGATCACGCCCTCTTCCTCAGGATGCACAGGGCAGAGATCACTGAGTCAGAATCCCATCCGCAGCAACAAAACCAGAAATACTTCCTGTGATACACTGAGTACACAGCAGCTTTCACAATCCATTTTAGTCACCCTTTTTTCACTGCGCAATGGCTTCTATCTAAAGAACTCAAAAACTGTGTCTTTTTGCCACCTCTCACATGAATCATCAAAGTGCATAATCTTCCATGCATTTATTCTCATTCTTATTAAATGTTATGACCACAATTCATTAAAATGATAATAAAAAAAATCACTGACATTTCAACTAATATTACATTTTAAATAGAACAGTGCCCTGTCTCTTTAATGCTTGACAGAGCAAAATAAAACAAAGGTGCATGTATTATTGAAATGTTTTACACTTATATGTGAAAGAACATTGGGCACAATTATCACATCTGTAGTTGCCATCTGGCACAGGTGGTAAAGCTGAAGTGCGCAGAGGACGCATGTCATTCTTCACCAAAGTGTCACTAAGATTTGGTGCACGCTTAAAAACCATTCTCGGTTTGTCAGGAAAAATCTTTTTAAGCTTGGGGTCAGAAGCTGTGATATGCCAGTGCTTTTGAACGGACCTTTTAAACTCCGATGCCAGTGGGGAATATTGTACACAGCACATGGGAATATTGCTCCCATTCGTGCTCTTGCGCTGCGTCCGAAGGTATTCCTCTTGCGCCATGTCGTCAAAACGCTCCCTTGTAGTGTTGATCCACTCTAATTTATGACCTCTACTAAGGAACCTTTCTGATAGATCTGTGGCTTGCGCAGAATATGCGTCGTTATCACTGCATATTCTGCGGATACGGTGGAACTGGCTGATTGGAAGGCTTTTAATTAGTGAGTGCGGGTGATAACTGTCTCCTCTGAGCAAGGCGTTACGATCTGTGGGTTTGTGATAGAGATCTGTTTTTATTCTATTGGCTTCCTTATAAATTTTAACATCCAAAAAACTACGTTGCAGCTGTACCATCATTAAAAGTATGAGAGTTTCAGAAGTGTGCGGGCATTCCTTTTTCTTTTAGTACTGTCCACTCTTTTGCCCTGCGCCACACCGTGGGATGCGCACACTACCGCCTCTAATCCAAGCTGTAAAGTAACCTTAGGAAGAGTAACCTCTTTCTTAATTAATTCTTTTCTTTTTGTCATTATAATTTTCTTCATGTCTTATGATTTTGGTGTTTGTGAGCATATGATTTAGCTTTATGTGGTTTGTTTTCGTGTTTCAACGTGTTTCCATGTCGCGTGAATGAGTTTGTGCACGATAAACATCAGTAAACCGGGACCCTCGACTTTGCCTGTTGACAGAGCGGCATTTGCTTCATTCCAACAACTGTCAGAGAAATATTCATTGCCCAAACCGCATTTCTTTAGATACCTACAGATACGTAGCCTTGTTAATGCGTATATTTAAAGAGGCACTCAGTAAGTTAATGCGACCATTTTTGAGGTCATAAAATCGCTTAGAAATATTTTTTTCTGTTCTGTTATGACTGGTCTGTTGTGTTGCAAACGGCGATTGAGCGCACCGCTGTACAGCCCTGTATAGTGAATACGGAACTTGCAACTTCTGAGGGAGTGTACACTACAGCAATACAGCTAACTGTACGGAGCTCCCCCTACAGGTTTGTGGCGTTTAATGCAGGGTTAAAAAAAACAGACTTACTGGGTAATGGGTGTTGTTAGGCACGACGCGCAGAGTATACGCACGGACTCGAGTGGCTTATTGCTTATATAAAACGGTTTAAGTAAATTGTTTATAAGATTTCAACGCATATAACCATGTACTTTAAAAATAAAATAGTGTATTGTACCATTCTTCCGCAGATACAGATAGTTCCTTTTGGAGAGTGGTTGCCAGGCAGCACTACACACTGCTTCGCTGAGATGGGCTATGTCATGTAACGGTTTTTAATTGATGTTCGATTGCGCAGTAATGCAGAAGTGAAGAGGCACCGGTGTGTGTTTATAGTCATTTTACAACGGCTTGGAACGCAGAATCAGCCAATCACAATCAAGAACCAAAGAAGCGGTTTTAGATCCCAATTTCCGTAACATACCACCGGCCAGCCCTAATGACTCACTCTTTATGCCCCTCCCTATACCTTACCAGTAAGTGTTAATACAATTAAAACTGTGGGATGAGGACTTGGGATGAGATCTCAGACGAAGTATGGGACTCAGTCTTGCACTATGTACATTCTTTGTCAATACGCGCTAAGCATGATTCAGAGCAAGATCGTCCACCGTATTCAAATTGAGCCAGTTGACCCCACATGTGAGCAGTGTCACCTATCACCTGCATCCTTAGCACATACACTGGTTTTGTGCAAAGCTATATGAATATTGTTCCAAGGTCTTTGATATCCTATCATATGTCCATTTCTTCCTCTCCTTTTGGTGCTTTGTTTGGTGTTCTCCCTCCTACTATACCCCTCTCTTCATATAAGGCTGACTTTGTTGCATTTATCAAACTTGAGGCAAGACGTTTAATTTTGCTGAGATGGAAGTCTCCAAACGCCCCCTCTTTCAGTTCCCTGATTAGAGATATTTATTTTATGAAGATAGAAAAATTAAGACACAGCATCAAGGGCTCTACCCACAGGTTCACTAAAACATAGGGATACCTTTCTAGTTATATAGATGATCTGAACCTTCCCCCTGTGACAGATGAGAACTGGGTGCACACTGTTTAATTTAATTGACAACAGTTAAGACTATTGTGGTGACATTTCTAAATAGAATGCAGGTTTTTTTTTTGTTTGTTTTGCAGTTGTTGTCTTGCTTTTTTCTTATTATTGTTACTATTTTTTCTTTTCTCTCTCCCTCTGTATGGGTAGGTGGTTGGGGTGTTCTACAGTATGCGTTGTTGTTTCTTTCTGTACCAGTGTGAGGTAAAATTTGTACATTCAGTTTCTTGAATCTCCTTTAGACACATACCACACATGTATCACACCTGTATTTATACTTAAAATAATAAACAAACTAAAGAAGAAAAAAAAAAGTGTTTGATATGGTTTGGATATTTAAGGCAAAGCACAAAGTTATTTGAGGAGCTTCTGTCATGATCAGATCTTCTATGCAATTGCATGTTGTCACCTCTACTTGAGGTATGCTATGCTATATAACGACCTCTTAATGAATGTCCCTATTTTTTCAAAATGGCATAAAAACGGCATACCCAAATTAAAACCTTGATAGTTCCTACATACTTTGAGACTCAGGGATGTGCCTTATACCATTGGAATGGTCACACACTCAGGTTTTTTCTAGAAGAATACATTTGTTTCTGTGACATACTGACACAGATTTTTTCCCCGCTCATTTCAAATGTCTATAAACTAACTTAGATATAAAGGTACCGTCCTTATAACATCCCCAAATCAATAAATCTAGGCCCTAACCACGTTTATCAGCTTGCTACACTTAAAGTTTGAAGTCAAGACCAAAAATATGATTTGTCACAGCAATTTTTGTGAAGACATGTCTATGCGTTTTGCTTAGGTACCCTATGGAAACCCTAGGGTAACCAAGAGTGCCAACTAACATTCAAAAGCTTATAACTTGAAAACCCCTTTACCTAGAAAAATTACTCCTTCTGGAACAGAATAACACAGGCATAACCATAGAAAACACACACACACACACACACACACACAAAAACGGTGGGGGGTGGGTCACTGGTTACCTGGTGTTAAGTGGTAACTTCCACGTAGTAGATCATTTATAACTTGGAGTCAGATTGGTCAAAATTTTGTACTTCACCCTAAAACTCTCATACAGCACGCGGGAGACTAAACACGCTTTTCAGGACCAGCTAGATCAGGGGTAACGAACTGGCGGACCCCGGTCCCCATGCGCAATGACATCCGGACCGAGAAAATAATCTATTTCTATGCTCTTTATGTTTATGGTTTATGTCCGTTTTGAGCTGTCAGAAACAGTTAATTTAATTCACAGAAAAAATAAATCGCTCATCTTTTTCAAACTACAGAGAGTTATTCCATCTTCAGAGTTGCAGATTGAATTTACGTACGCACCCATCGGTTTGTATATTATCACCAAAGATTCTAGAGTGAACGCACGCAGGTCAGCCGCACAACATATGAGCGTGCAACTGAAACCTTCACTTCGAGTGGCATGGGTTTTAGGCAAGCACAAGAACCGTTCTCTGACGCAGAAATTATGAAGAAGTGTATGAATGAAGTAGGGCTAGTAATTGCTATGTTTGAAGGAACTCAAAAAGATAACATCATTAAAAAAACATCCCTCTCTGATTCCACTGCATTAAGACTAACTGAATTCCTCTAATTTATTGGACCAAATGAAATCTGCTGTTAAAAAGGCTAAATGCATTGCATTGCCTTTGATGCATTGCCATTGATGCATCTAGACAACACTGAAAGCCTACTAACTTTTCACACTGACTCCTGACAATACATTGTGCAAAGTTGAAATGTTCTTTTTGGGGTTAGGCCTACTGCATTTTTGTTGTTCGGTTCAAAATATTTAAACCATCAAATCACTGTTCCGGACCCTGGAAAGATTGGAAATTTTACGAGTGGACCTTTCAGGTTTCTAGTTGAGTACCCCTGAGCTAGATCAAACAGACCTACTGTGTGCTCGACCTTACATTACTATCCACATAACCACAATAAACCAAGATGCCACAAAGTGTAAAACAATTTTGAAAAGGTCACTGCACGAAAAGTGGCATTGGTGTGCTCTAAACGCCTGGGAATTTCCCCAATTCCCATCAGTTAACAGCCTGCAAAGTTTGTGTTCACCTGTGCCAATAACTGTCGGAAACAAACTACTGACAAAGGAGATTGGGGGTAGGGATTTACATATGAATAGCTGGAAAAATAAACTTGACATTGGTTGGCAGATATAAAAGTAGGCACATGTCACCTTTAAATTCAGATTCAGCATATGAATATACAATGACGATAACTTACAGAAAGAACATTCTAGACAGGAACATGTTTTTTCAAAGACGGCTTTATTTACAAAAATCTGAGTTATTCAAGACCTCAAAACAAGATTTTAGACAGTAGGAAAATAACATGTAATCTACAGCTCTGCGATTTCAGTGCTCACACAGAGGAATGTTGTCAAAGACTACAAAAGGACTGCTGTCGCATACCCACATCGCTATGCTAATTTGTCTCGTTTTGTCTCCCTTTAAAACTCTAACATTAGGAGCCAAAAAATAATTAGGTCATTTTTTATCTCAAATATTTCAGCTGGATATAATATTTGAAGAAAATGAAAGAAATGACTTGTGACTATAAATGTAAACCATACAGTGTGTATACAGCACAAAAGACTAGGGAGGACCAAGGGAGGACCAAGGTAGGCTTAGGACACATTTGTTTTAGAGCAGAGTCTTCCCAAAAGGCCGGCCATCTGCAGCAAAGAATTGACTCCCTCGGCCACCTTCATGTGTGTGTAACCAATTTCCTGTCATATAGTGAGAAAATGTTTTGTTGAGAAAGCACATTATCACAGAGTGTTCAAAAACAAACTAGGTATGTCAGCATTTCACTCAAAATGTTGTTGTACAGTAGCAGCAGCAGTAGCCGTCACTGCTTGCAATGACTCTTTAAAACCATTGTCAAATGTCAAGAATTTTTCTGATGTCATTAATAAAATGTCAGAGATTACAGATATACCAGCTGACATATGATTAATGACCTTAGATGTAGAATGCCTTTAATTAAATCACACAGACCCCAGTTGTTGATTTGTCAATACATTCAAGGGGGGAATAATCATTACACTCCGGAGCAATATAAATTTGGGTGTCATCAGCATAGCAATGACAGAAGATTATTTTTTACAATGTGCCCGTCCCAAGTGGGAGCATGTAAAGGTTTAATTGACCTGGGCACACCACAGGTCAAGGCCATTGATGATGTGCTCTATGAGATGCTGCAGGACTTTCGTGTGATTTCATAATTCTCAAACTTTAGGCATCTCTTGCGACATAAGGCTTGCTTTTTATCCCCTGAATACCGTAATTTCCGGGCTGTAGGCCGGTACTTTTTTGACTTGAGTTGGACCATACGGCTATTACAACGGTGCGGTTTATTTTTGGATTTTATCTCACATTGTAGGCATCTCCCCTTGGTCGGCTACCTTTCTGCTCCCTATATACACTATGAAAACAACCCAGTCTCAGAAGACAACATGTGGGCTGTAATACTCAAACCTGGTTGGTGTATTCAAACAAACAGGACGGCCAACCAATCGGCAACAAGATGGAGTGGGAGTTAATGCATCTCATAAAGCACCTTTTAGTACGCAGGAGGAAGACGATGACCTGGGGATTTATGACAGACTTCTGGTATAGGAAGTGTTTTTTGTTTTTGTTTGGCTTATTTAGGTTATTTTGATACAGTATGTATTGGCACTTTTTGCGTTACTGCACCTTTACTGCCGTGTTTAAGGCAATCACTTTTAAAAACAAATAAAATGTAGCGACTCAGCGTTATTGTCAACGGTATTGAGATGCAACTGACAACTGACAATAGTAGGCTGCAGGAAAACACAGTTTCAACTGAGTCACTACCAATCTATCAGCCCACTGACAACTAGAACTAATGTTATCATATTTTTTTGGTTCAATTGATGCACTCTGTATTATCAAAGATACATTTGTGTACAATGTTACATGTACTGATAATGAACATGCAACATCATTTTTTTGTCAGCTTAAAAAAGAAAAGGCTTTAGTTGGCAACCTCGAAAGCAATTGTTGCGATAGTGGTCATGACTGCAGCAGCAATGTGCCACTGCTGAATAATGATGGTGGAGTGTGTATGTACCTTTATAAACTCAAGTTTAAGATACTCAGGCATCGAAAAGGTCTTGCACACTCTGAAGATGTTTCCAATAATGTCTTCTGGAGAGTAACCAAGAGACCAAAGCTGTTCTATAATCTGCAGTGGATAGACAGGACAAGTCATGTAACAGAAGAGACAAAACTAACGGTATCTAGTTTTGGCTTTGAAAAAAAATTACCTTGTAAGCTTCATCAATTTGTGCTTTGACACAGTGCTCCAACATACTTTTAACAAGTAGTGGATGAGGCTCATCACAGACCTGTACAAAGTGATCAATAGTTTTAATTTAAAATTTCCATTTTAAAACCACAACAATGTAAACACAAATTTTAAGTACCTTGAAAACATTTTCACTGTTGATAAATCCAAATCCTGCATATGTTGACTGCAGATTATTCAGCGCCTAATAAAAAACATCAGAAATTGATTTCAGTTCAAAAAGTAAGCAATCTATAAAACTACTGTAATAACATTATCCATTACATCCATTGCTGAAGACACAATGTTCTATCCCTCGCCTGTTTTTGTTTAATGTTTTTATCATTTCCTTCTGTTGTCATGTCTTGTCTAAACCTATCCTTTCTTGTCTTTTTGTATCTGCTATGTGTGCATGTTTTTTCCAACTGTTTTTGTGAAGGACTTGTTAAGTATTGGTGTCTTCACTTTTCATCGTCATTTGGAATATCTACCTCGGCTAAGTAGGGAAAGTAAAGTAGGATTAAGTGCTATAACAATCCCTGACCTGAGTACAACATGATATCTGTGGAGAGTAGTCTAATCTCCTCCTTGTCATCTGCACTGAAACTTGCCAAAAGAGTCACAGAAATGTACCATAGCCCACAATTGAGCGGGTGACCTACTGGATAGTTCAGCCTCAGCTTTCCCTTCTCTAGAGGCCGAAGAGCATGCATACATCCATGACTGTTTAGCCTACCTTACTACCCACCCTCACTACTGACTGACGTTTTGCATTTCATCTGTGTCTTTGTGTCAGTTTAAAGCACTTAGGGCGCGTGTTCATCAATTATTATTATAGACATCTATTTTTACGGCAGCACTCAAAGTGCTTCAAGCTGAAGTCTGTTAAACGTTTAGAGCATCACTAGGCTTGGTTATATAACTTCTTGTGGGCAGCCGTGGCCCACCGGTTAGCGCTTCGGACTTGTAACTGAAGGGTTGCTGGTTCAAACCCCGACCGGAGGAAATCGGCCGAAGTGCCCGTGAGCACTAACCCCTCACTGCTCCCTCCGCTGTTGTGCAGGCAGCTCACTGCGCCGGGATTAGTGTGTGCTTCACTTCACTGCACTTCACACTGTGTGCTGAGTGTGTTTCACTAATTCACGGATTGGGATAAATGCAGAGACTACATTTCCCTCACGGGATCAAAAGAGTATAATTCTTCTTCTGCACTTTTTTAAAACCAGTGTTTTAAGGATAAAAACACCACATGCCCATTGCTAGCCATTTTGAAGGCAGGCAGAGGCGATTCTACATTTCCCAAATAGCCGAGACAGAAGCAATCGTCAAGATTTCGATGTCAACCACTTTATTGCATTTTAGACAACCTGTGAAAGGGGCTTAATGTGTTAAAAACCTAACTATCCCTTTAATGTATATTCTGAAAGCATTTTACAACATTGTGCAAAGGTCTGACAACATAAATATTTCTCCATAACCTTTTTCCTATACTTTTCCAGACCTGGAAAACACTAAAATTAAATTCCATACTCCTCCATACCACATAGGAACCCTGACGATCCCATGAATGAGTCTTGTACGCAGATTTGTAATATAACTAAATAAAAAAAATTACATGGATGAAACTTTTATCTTACTAAAATTGAAATAATCCAAACCTGTCTCATGTCTCCTTGTGCTGTGAAGATAATTGCCTCCAGACCATCATTGGTGACAGTAAGTCTTTCCTTCTCCACCACCTCCGTCAACCTCATCATAATCTGATCATCTTGAAGTTTTGTGTATCGAAGCACTGCACAACGTGACTGAATTGGCTCTATTGAAATTGACATAAATTGCCCTGGCAATATTAGTAAAGTACTTTTGCAGACAGAAGACTTTATCACACTTTTCATCTTTAAATCAAAGGAAAGAAGACCAACCTATAATCTTGTCTGATGCGTTGCAAGCAAGAGCAAAGCGTGTGGTTTTGGAATAGATCTCCATGGTGCGTCTCAGTGCTTGCTGAGCTCCGTCAGTCATGCTAAAATTAAATAAACAACCTTATCACATTGCATTAGAATTGTAGAGTTCAATTAAAAGAAAAACCTTAAAAGCAATGCCATGCTTCACACCTGTCTTCATGCTACAAGTAAATCAAATACACTCAACAAAAATATAAACGCAACACCTTTGTTTTTGCTCCGATTTTTCATGAGATGGACTTAAAGATCTAAAATTCATTCCAGATAGCAATATTACCATTTCTCTCAAACATTGTTAACAAATCAGTCTAAATGTGTGATGGTGAGCACTTCTGCTTTGGTGAGATAATCCATCCCACCTCACACGTGTGCCACATCAAGATGCTGATCTGACATCATGAGTAGTGCACAGGTGTACCTTATACTTCTTCTGTCCACTAACAGACTCGAACTTTAAATATTTTTTTGAAGTTTATTCATTTAACATTTTAATTGAAGTTACATTTGGGTAAAAGCTATTTGCCCCCCCACTCCCCCCCCCCTCTCAACACAGAAGAATAATAACTAGACGGCATTTTCTCTGCAGAAGCCGGAAGGTGGATTTGTCACACACCCCACACACACCCCTCCCCCCCCCAACCCCCCCCCCTCCCCCCCCCCCCCCCCCTTACCTGTCCGCTTCATCCAGTATAATAATCTTGTGTCGTCCTTTAGGTAGGGTTACTTTTTGCTGAGCAAACATCTTGATCTTGTTTCTCACTACATCAATACCTCTTCAAAGAAACAAGTTCATATTTCAACAGGTTCAGTTTCCAACAGGCAAAATAAAATATCTCAAGGTACAGACATGACTTTTAAATAGTATTTCTACCGATCATTTGATGCATTCAGCTCCAGCACAGCATCCTTCATTGCAGAGCCAAGCAGGGCTCTAGCTAAGCACAAAATACTGGTTGTTTTTCCTGTGCCCGGAGGACCCTGCAACAGTAATGTATTGACCAGATGAATACACCCATACAAGAACCTTTTTAAATTTAATGGAGAGGAAGAGGGAAAAAAAAACAACTCACTGCAATAATAATGTTTGGAACATTGCCTTGTCTGGCAAAAACCTGAAAAACAAACAGGTTTACACTTCTCATATTTCAAAAGTAGAATACAACACAAGCAACATGAGAATTTTATGGTGTACAGACAGTGCTGGTTCAATTTGAACGTTTCCATCACAATGTGTGGGATTCCTGATGTGTGGACCGCTGGCCAAAACGTGTACGGCGCTAAATGATGTTTCACCTGTTAAAATCTGGTGGTAACAGCAGTGTGAGTGTGGATGAGAGAAGTTAACCTTAATGTAGCACAGAAGAGGCTAAAATATAAGTTTCAGGTGGCCTGGTTACAAATATATCCTTGGCTTGAATTTATTGACGGTGAAATTACCTGTTAAGTTTGGAAAGACAATGGCCCTTTCACTTTAAAAAGCAAATGCTTCAAGACGTTAAATGAGTCATAGAATACGTTTTTTGATCATCAGAAATTGTTCTTTGAGGCTAAATAATAGCTGCGTCGTACATTTGTGTGTAGAATCAATTTACATGCACATTGTGTTTACGATGTGCTGTTACAACCTTCTATCAGAGGTTGGATTTTAGGAGTATTTGATCACACAATAAACATGACATACTTACCTCTAGTCTGTTAATCGTTTCTTCATTACCTACAATCTCCTCCAATGTTAGGGGTCGATATTTCTCTACCCTGCATCAAAGTACAAACATGAGCAGTGTCAAACAATATACAAGTGTGTGGATGTGTGATGGATTAAGTTTGTGGATTTCTTTACCTTTAAAATAAAGACTGACCAAAAAAGAAAGTTAATAAGTAGACACTCCATGCCTCTGAACTAGGGATGTAAAAAAAAAAGAAAGAAAATATCTTTACCACGCCTCATAAACCGGATAAAAACCGGTCAATATGTCTATTTTTTGGTGTAAATAAAACGCCTCATACGTGGCCTAAGTGTAGCCATTAAATTCTAGCGCTCTGTCCACCAGAAGGCAGTGTATGAGGCCGTTACTATGGTTACATGAACATAAAATTCGATAGGCCTGTAAGATCAGTATTCTGGTTAACAGTTTTTACAGTCTATGGTTAAAACAAGATCCTGAACAATAGCCTATATGTGTGGAAGAGTACTGAAAGTGCATACTGGAATATTCCTAAACAAAGATCAGTCGACCTTGTTTTATTCCGGTTAGATCGCCGTCGCCTACAAAGTTGTCTCGTCGTGCCAGCATTCTGTTGTAAACTGGATTATTGCCTGCATTTAAAATTAGTCAGGGTCACTTCTAGCTCAGTGGATAGGGCTTTTACTCCGAACTTCGGTATTCGAATATTAAAAAATAAAAAATAAATAAAGATATTCGAACAAATATCAGGCTTCCCTTAATATTCGAATCTTTCATGGGTATTATTTTTTGTAGGTTTTTATATCTGGCCCACCAGATGAGGTTGATTAAAATAAAAACGTATAATATTTGCTGTCAAAAACGACAATTTAACAGATTTCATTACACTAACGCCATCACTTCCTTAATAACCTCTGCGTCAGTAGCCTGTTGTTTTGAGAATCCATGCTGCGTTGAGGGACGTATTTGTAACTTTTTGCTGAGCTGTAAATGCCTGAACAGGACCTTGCAGCTTTGTGTATATCCATCCGTCAGCGCTTCAATTAAATTAAACTAAATTCAATTTTATTTGTATAGCGCATTTTACAAAAGACAGGTCTCGATGCGCTTAACAAAGAGCAAGTGGATATGTTTTTTGGCCATGCGTTGTCGCGTGGTGCCTTCCAATTAATTCTTATATTTTATATTAATTAAGGATATAGGATGAGATGTAGGATGTTCATAAAATCAGGTAGGCTGAACGCAGACCTTCCTTCCACTCTTCTTTGTACCACCTACATTCGCTAACAACTTTTCTTTTTGTCGCTTTGGACAGTGACATTTTTGCTTCGCTAGCTAAGAATCTTCACACATCCAAACAGAAACAACATGAGCATGTCAACTTTACTAATGCATAGCCAAATCATTAGCTATTCAGGTTGCTAGACCTTTCTGTTGAATGACGGATGACAGGAGCTGCAGCAGTCATTTTATTGTAAATCATTTTTTTAATAACTAGAGTAGAGCTGTGCGATATTACGATATATATCGTAGTACGATATAAAAATGTCTACCGTACGATAGAACACTATCGTGCATATCGTAACTTTAATGTGCAACATGTAACTCGTAACGTTACACGTTAAAGCGGCTGCTGCACTTGATGCCACTTAACTTTACCATGCCTACACACCAAGCAAAGCTATCGATTTCTCTTGTTACCATTTTGCAGGGTAATACAAACGCCTACCTTCATGATGATTAGCAGCTTGCTTTTGATGATTACAGACATCATAATTTATTTTGGCCTTCCAAACCTTCTAATCTTAAACAGACTCTGTGGTACCTCAAAGTTTGGACCTGGCCATTTAAGACATAGCCTAATAGCGCATCCAAAAGACTTCTATACTTCTATATATTCTATACATCTTATACTTCTATAACTTTTCTCTCGTGCCTCTGTCGCTGTTGGGATCAGATAAATGCCCTTAAACGTTTTGTTGCATAATCTCCTTCATTCAAGAACAGTTTGACAGAAAGCCAGCTAAAATGAATGAACTTTATGAGTCGTTTTGCCTCCAGCTTGCGTGCACAAAATATGGCACTTCACAAACATTATGTTACAAACTCAGCACGTAGCCTATATTTTTTGGCACTGGCGTTACCATCTCTGTCCAAAGCAAAGCAGCAAGAGCTACTAGGCCAAATAAATACTGCCTGATTAAAAATGTGCTTCTTTTCTCCGGATGTAGGCACTAGTATTCAACAATATATTTCTTTTTTGTTCAACTGCGAATTGTAATTTAATTAAAATACTATTTCCCTCACGTCACCCTTCTAATCCGATCAGCGGTTTAACCGCAATCTGTGCATCTCTAAAACACATGGTGGAGATGGAGAGTTCATCTGAAAGTTTAGTGAAGCGCAGTGGCGAAAATACAGACAAGTCCGTGGAGGAACTGGTGCCAAAAAGAGACTATTGGGGTTCAATTGTCTGGATCAGGTTTTAGACTGTATATATACAGACTGTACGTATGTATATATCCAAACATGTCAACCACCCTTAAATAAATAAAAAATTAATTAATAAAAATATATATATTTATATTAGTTTTGTCCATATTGCACAGCTCTAAACTAGAGTAACATATAGGCCCATGATGTAATACAGCTTTTTTTCAGTAGGAAAGCATGGTTTGCCTGATTGCCCGCGATTTAATTGTCCAAAAAAATAAATAACTAAATAAAATAAAACAGTTTTAACCTTACTGATTTTACAGGCCTACCGAATTTGTTGTTCATGTCACCACAGTAACGGATTCGCATGCTGCCTTCTGGTGGACAGAGCGCTAGAATCTTTGATGCCTACAACTAGGCTACGTTTAAGGCATTTTATGGATGTCATAATGGTTAAAATATTTTATATTAAAATAAAACAAACTTTGAATATAATTTTAGGGGAAAAGTCAACACCCATTTTAACCGGTTACAGATAATTTTAACCAGTTATGTTTTTTTTACGTATAAGTAGAAGTTGAGAGTTTTGTATTGAGAAATTCTTGTCTTCATTTAAAAAAGGAAATAATCACTTCAAGAAAACTTGGGTCCACATGTTCTTTTGCATGCTGTATAAAGGTTATGTATATAGTTATTGTGGGTTTTAGGGCTGGGTATTGGCTCAGATGCACCAATTAAATTTGATTTCGATTCACAAGCTCACGATCCGATCTGATTATTTAATTCGATGTTGTGAATAAAATACTATACAGCCACTTTCATTAGTATGCAGACTGCCTCCATCCATTCATCATCAAACTTTTCTTTGTTCATGTAACCATATCCATTCCTGCCTGTGCCGTCAAGCCACTTCAGATGATCCAAAATGCTGTGGTGCGTCTCATCTTCAATCAGCCAAAGAGGACGCATGTCACCCCTCTGCTAATCGAGCTCCACTGGCTCGCATCAAATTCAAATCACTGATGCTGACTTACAAAGTGCTAAGAGGATCTGCCCCTTTTTATCTAAGCGCTCTCATAAAGGCTCATAATGCCCCCCGACAACTCCGGTCCTCCAATGACTGTCGACTGGCAGTCCCGGCACCTTGCCCAAGGCAATCCAGACTCTTCTCATATGTCATCCCAAGCTGGTGGAATGACCTACCAAAACCAATCAGAACAGGTCCATCTCTGGAGGCCTTCAAAAAGCTCTTAAAGGCCCAGCCATTCAGAGAACATCTTCTATCCTAGCACTAAATTGAACTGAAGCACTATTCCCTAGCACTATGCTCTTTAAGGTTTCTGCTATGTAGCTTGATTGTAGCTTTGGATAAAAGCGTCTGCTAAAAGCATTAATGTAAATGTATATCAACAATTCAACATCTACCAACCTGCCATCTGTCAACATGATATCCTCCTACAGTCAGTGTCACATGAAATGGCCCGGCTGCACGCACGAACCTCGCGTGCGTCGTGTGTGTCACACACTATTTAATTATTTTTCTTCTGAAGAAGCTGCAGTGTACCCAAACAACCACCAGGTGGCACTTGGAAGCGACCGCGAGACAGCCTACTGTTATTTTGTTACTGTATATAGTCTGTAACTTGAGTGTTGTTTTCGTGTTTGTGTTAACCAACCGTAGGCTTAATATAGTAATTAATAATTCAATTCAATAAAAATAGCTTAATTAATACAGTGAACTATGTGATCAACGCACAACAGAGTGAGCTCATCAAGACTCTGCGTTGTCAGCCCCATATCATATAATCATTTTAACGTCTATCGTCATTTTCAATGTTAGAGACTCTCTGGCAGTTCTCGCTTGCCCCTTGATCCATCCCAGTTTGTGGTCTTGCTCCAGGCTTTGTAATGGTCCTCTGATATGACTGTTCTGAAAAGCAGGCATCAATATCTACTAACTTGGCCGAAGCTGACAGGCATGCAATCGGGGAGTAGCCACGCATCAGGCAGCACTGACATAAGACTGTCACGTATTGCCTCTACAAAACACAAATGCAAGACCCAGCCAACTTCGATCAACTATTCATCGCTTAGTAGGCCTAATAGGCTGGCAAGAAGTGAAATAAGCAAAGGGCTTAATGTCAAAAAGGTTGCAGGCAATGACCAGGCAATTCTAAACCATTTTCTTAAATTCATTTTCTTACATCCATTAGGCGAACCAAAGGTGATAAAAACGGATCAAACGATACGATTCTGTGCAGACACATTGAAATCAAATGAAACAAGTTTACTCAGCAACCAATGATCATTGAACAAACATGTTATGCAAGTGCAATTTACGATCTCCAGTTTATTTCTTTTATTTCATTTCATATTAATTTTAAAATATTAATAAAATGAAAGCCTAACTTTTTTCGACCTGTGCTGGGGGGTGGCACCAATGGCTGCCAACTCTGTGGCAAAGGACGCGCCTCACAATAAATGAACTAGGTTACACGCATGTTCACCTGGCTATGGACTACAGTATGGCTCCAGAACGGGTTCTGTTATTGCAATACTTACTTGATTTACTTGATTCTGTTATTGCAATGTGTAATTGAGTGTAAGACGTGAAATAGTACTTCAATTCAAGAAAAGTCTTCACAAGGACATGCATTTTGTGCTGTTTGCGAATGAGGGATTTAGGGATATAGGTAGGCTATTTGAATCACTCTGCAGTTTTTGTAAACAATTGGTAGCCCATCCTCCCAGCAGATCGTTTGCACTTATAGCCTCCCCCCTCCCCCCAATCTTTACACACAATGCAGGTGAGGTGATGGGTGCTGAGAGCCTGGTGGCGCAAAACGCCCCTTCTGTAGGGGAGAGCCGGGACGATTGAACCGATTGAATTAACCATTGAGATTTTCTCGTAAACCATTCACAATTCAAACATTATAACATTACAATTCAATTCAACACAATTCAAACATTACAATCCCATACAGCTTGTAATACTAGCAAGACCCAGGGAAAATAGTGTCGATATGCAATACTGATCTGAAGTTAAACCCGGGGGGTCATTTTAAGGGCGACATAATATACACTTATCACTTTTAAACAACAGATGAATTGATGGTGTAACATATCCTACAGTATGAAATGTCAATGTTTTTTAGACTAGGAGAAAAACGCCTTTTGCACTTGTTTCAACCGTCCTCCAGTAGGTCGTGCAAGTCAAAACAGTACGTTTTGCGGTCAGTGCATTAACATTTTGAAATAATAAGCGTTTGCAATAACTAAAAAGTACAACTATAACCAGTGCTTGAAGTGGGAAAAAATAAGTGGAGGAACTCTAATTGTACAACATTTGACATTTGTTCAGTGACATTGTGAGTTTTTTGGATGTGTTGTTTAAAAAACTATCATAATCAATCTTCCAAGCAATAACAGCCTATAGGCATAGGCTACTTTTTCCTCATTCACAAAAAAAATGATACTGAAAAAAACATTAAAGCTCTCATTCCATCGTATTTTGATTAATTTTGTCGTGGTCTGTTATCTAAAATAATGTCATGAGAGTTGGTTTCGACAAAAAATATGCTGTGGTTGTCTTGTTTCAAGCTATTTTAGTTAGGTGAAAACGAGAGCAGGGATAGCTCAAGAGGATTCTTATGAATATTAATGATATGCAAATGTATCGCCTCTGATTGGCTAACAACACTGTGACGGTCCATCCAGTGGGTCTGTCTGCAGGCAGCCTAACGTTTCTTGAGGGCGGGTTAACTGCATAGCTAATGTTCAAATTGACGTACATTTGTACAGCTTTTCCGATTCGCTCGTTTTTCCCGGCAGTTTCATAGGCGAATACAGACTAGGAGGGGTAGGAGAGCATTTTGAAGTTGAGCATAGAAGTACAACTTGGGCTGACCTATGGTAATGTAAAAACATCAAGACTTAAACGGTTTATTTTGGAAGGAGACAACATTTAAAACAACATGAACCAGACCAGCGTGATGCATCTAATCATAGGGAAACTCATAGGGCCGTAGCGCCATTGTGACTAATGCAATCATGACGTTCACAGTATAAATTGCGACAGTTTGCATTGCTTCCCTGATGCGATTGGTTGGGACTCAGTGGATGATAGGGCACTGTCGTGTCTCATGGGTAATGTAGTCTTATCGGTCTTGTGATATTGTCTATTCTCGGGCCAGTGTTGCTGTGTCTGATCAGTTTCAGCTAAGTGGGACTACCGGAACGCAGAATAAAATGGCGCAACCCAAAAGACTAAAATACAGAAGTGGGGAACTGTGTTTTCTGCGTTCCGGCCCACTTCAAACACTGCCGGAACGCAGAAAAAAGTGGCGGAACGCAAAACACGAAAATACAGAAGTTCCGGAACTGCGTTCCGGCCCACTTCAAGCACTGACTATAACAAATAATTTTATTGGCTCTCCATCCCTCCTCATCGGTCGCCATCCATTAGTGTACAATTTGAAACCTGTTTATGCCCTTCGCTCGCTATTTTGTTCCAGTATTTCAATATGATCACGTATAGACATTGTTCACAGTATAAAGCATGTTCTCAGTATAAAGCATAAAACAATACACACTGCAATCTTTACAAAATGGACGCGAGAGGACATTGGTAATCCAACTCCTTCGAACCACTGCAGGTGTTAGTAATTTCCTCATAGATTCAGGAGAGATCTGTGAAAAACATTCCAGGATGTTAATAGTTCACTTGTAAATTAGGCCTGGGGCGGTTTTGATTTTTTGTTTCTGCGGTAAACGCACAAGGACTAACCGCAGTTTCGGGTAAAATGTCAAATCAAGCAGCTCTTTTAGCCTAAATGTTAGGCCTAAATAAAATGCTGGGTAACAAAAATACATAGAAAGATAAATAGGTCTACATAAAGCTAAACGAATAACGACTAAAAAAATAGCCCAAAAGTATTCGGAAATAAAGCTTAGCCTACCATTCAGCGTCATATTTCACATTTGTCGATAGAAATTTGTCGTGTTTCAAGGAGGCCCTTAATCCTTTAGACCCCAGAAAAATTCTAGAATGTTGCTGCTGATCCCTGAGAATTTTAAGATTAGAGGACAGTATTTCACTTTTCTCATTTAATTAAGAATAACTCAAAATGAGTTGTAATTGGTCAATTACAAGTTTATTTCATTTAAAACATCAGAAATGGATCTTTTCAATTATATGAAATATAAAGGTTTTTATTAGAGGCTTACTGCTGAGCTGGATTCTAAAGAAAAAAGAATGGATACAGTGTTGTATATGTAAATGGTACAACTGTGATCAAGTATTTAGTTCAATTGAAGATAACTTTTAAAATATGTTAATAATACTATTATGAAGCTATATTATACTATTTTAAAACTATAACAACTCTAATTATTATAATGCATGAAAAAAAATCTTGAACAGAGCTGGTACAACAGCATCCCATGAAACTCATGAAAACCATAAACTACTAACAGGAAAAGGGCTCTCCTTTTTTGGCATTTTTTTTTGAAAGCAATGCAATATTTTACAAAGCAAGCCAGGTTAGGTCTTCCACCAACTATTGATTATCACCCTTATAAAGTAATATGTAGAATATTTAGGCGATATTGCAGAGAAATATAGTGACCTATTTGGCAACCTATCTCAGTGGACCCACTTCAAAACTTCACTACATATGGTTAGATTACCACCAACAATTTTACAGCCTAACCTCTACAGCTATACCACTACTGTAAATCCAATAATTTCCATTAAGATTTATTATCTATACATCTACACAATTACAAATTACCATAGCCTACTGATCATAGTCTACGTCTGGCAACCTATGCTGCATGCGAGACATGACGTTGCTTGTCCAGAAACAAATAATCTCATTGCCAGGCACATCACTTGTAATAATGTTTGTTGATAAGCACTGTACAGCTGGGAAATATGATGTCTGTAGGGTACTTAGAGTATACCAGGCAGTCAGTTAGATTACTAGGAGCAAACAAGGAGTCACACTTTAACAAAAATCTATAGTTTTGTCAGACGTTGTTTTTTTCATCTCCGGAGTTTTTAAGTAGCTCTTGCTAGCGCTGTCGCTATCCCCTACACTACAGTAAGGATTATCATGGATTTGGAAATTATTACATTAGGGCCTACAGAGTCTTCAATGGTCACAGATAAGGTAATGATTATCATCTTTGCTTTATTATCCCTTAGTGTAGTTGTTGTCTATGTATGCTATATTGAAAGAAACTGACCTGCGCTGCTGGCCAAAACAAACTTTATTGAAAAATCATCTGGAGTTAGCATGGCTTATCAAAACTGTTGTAGCACTATAACTACATCTGTAATTTGTCTCGTATACATATCAACATCGCATTTACAACTTACATTATTCACTGACATCCGAGTCAGGAAACTCTGGCTCTACTTCAGTGTAAAGTAACACCGTCTCCTCCAAAGTAAACAAACGCGTTTTTTTCAAAGCTGTCATTTTTGTCTTCCGAGGCGCACATCTCTGCGGCTGAGGTAATGGAGTCAAAAGAGGAGGCTGCAAGTTGCTACAAAGTAATACTTGGTATACTGTGGCGGGAAACATCAGAAGCTTAAAGTATTAATGAAAGCCTGCAACATGCAATGTATCAAACATCGCTAATATCTAGTGATATAGCAAAATTAGCTGACTAGCACCCTAACGCAGAACCATGTCAGTCTAAACTGCGTCCGAGGGGGGACACATCTTAAAAACGTGACTATATCTTAAAATAGTTGAATACAAACATACATATTTTAATACAATGGTCAGTTCATTAAAGTTTCACGAACTAATGGTGGGTTTAATTACAGTTCAGCAACGTCGTTTTCCAGTAGTAACAGGTGTAATGTTATGCCGGCCAGCGTTGGCCGCTACAGTAGAATACAGAACGGCCGGCGCTGGCCGCTATGGTGTCTATAGGGTTAAAGGAGAAGGCCGGTGTGAATTGGACCTGGACTGTACTGATAGATGTTACCGAGTACAAACATATATCCAATGCCCACCTGTATAAAGACAGTACCTTCTAAGAATTTCCCGGGTCACCGCCATCTTGAAATTAAATCACGATAAGTCGATTGACGAACAGTTTATTAGGGCAGGGCTCCAGACTAACTTTTTGTGTTGGTTGCACTGATGCGCCTAACTTTTTTTTTTTAGGTGCACCAGCACAAAATTTAGGTGCACCCATATTTTTTATTACGTCGCCAAAAGGTCACCTTTTTATCCCACCTTTCATATAACGAAACGTGGACCCTTCAACGAATGCACTTTTCCTGGCCATAGTCTGCCTGCACTCCCGACAGTATACAGTGCACTGACTTATGTTCTTTACTGCAGTGTTTTTCAACCTTTTTTGAGCCAAAGCACACTTTTTCATTGAAAAAAAAAAAATCACAAGGCACACCACCAGCAGATGAAAAATGAAAAAAAAAAAAAGAAACTGTGCAATCTATATACAAAGTATAAAGTAATTCTCACCAAGTGACTCAAGTGTCATGAATAGGAATCAAAGAAACACAAAGTAGTATTTTATACCCGGGACAGCAGACACTTCACAATAGCTTTGCCTCATAGCCTGCTGACTTGTCCTTTCTGAGAAGAGAATCACTGAAGTTTTCCATTTGACAAACACTATCCTTTGTAGTAAAAAAAAATATATATACTTGGGCCTAACCTAAAATAGCCTATAGCCTTAATATGATATCAATGAAAGATATATAAATAAGGTATAGAAATGTAAGCGTTCCTGTTGCTCCATGATGGCTAACATCAAAATCATAATTGCACACTGTGCAAAACTCATTTAGAGGGAGGGAGGCATTGCCATTGATGTTGATCGGCTAATTCGTCAAGAACATCTGAGGTGCTAACATCATGTGTAGGCCCTATTTTCACTGACAGACACACACACAAACAAACACACATCATCCTGCTCGTTTTTCTTACTAGGCTACCGCGTGAGCATTGCCCAATTACCTTTGAAACAATGTTTAGCACGTCCTTCCTTGTAAAACCAGCAACGTTATGAAGATGGAAATAAGGTTTGTTACTTTCGTTTTAACAGATCTTCAATTATTTTCTTGAACCGTATTTGGAGTTTAAAACTAGCACTACCCAGCACGTTTCCAGCATGTGGCTGTCCAATGCGTACAAGCTGCGTAGTGCGCGACTTGAGCCCAAAGTCAAAGGCTTTTCGCGTATTAAGTGACATATCGTAGCAAATGTGTACAGGTTGGCAAGTTTGCAATTAGGTGAAATTAGATAATTTCCCACGGCACACCTGACAGTATCACTAGTGTTCTGCTGCTTTACTGTACCTAAGCCAGGGAAATTGATTTAACCATTCTTTCTGGAAAGAATATGTCTTTTTCATCTCATTAACGTTACCGGGCTCTACCTCAGTCTCCTTTGGTTCCGAGTCTAGGTCTACTGAGGAAGGCTGAGGTCGCGTCTTGGCTGCATGGAATGACAGTAGGGCTAGGAATCGGCTTTGTTTTCTTAACGAAGAAAGTTTCAATATCTCTACCTCTCTTTATTTTCACGTATTTGTCGCGTTTATTTTCTTTAATCGTTTCAGTTCTCTGCTCACTGCTCAGGTCGCATACATTTTTTGAGCTGACAACAACTTCAAGCAGTGAAAAGCACCACAGCCAATCAGAGGCAAGGACCCGCCCAAACTCTGTCTCTTATTGGTTTAGACCACAATACAATCAGGATCACAGATCACGATACAATACAGAGAGATGCTGCACTTGCAAAATAAATTCAAGTTTTCGCCTGAGCAACACCAGGTGCACCAGTGCGACCGCAATTTTTTTTCGGTCGCACTTTTAAAAATTTGGTCACACTCTGGAGCCCTGTAGGGTATGAAATGTTTCAGAGATGGTTTTTCAAACCGATAGTACTGATAATAATAATAGCTAGGCATAATAATAATAATAATAATAATAATAATAATAATAATCATCATCTATATACTGGCATTCCTCCGTTCCTGTTTCTATGTTTCCGTCTACATTGAACACCTAGGCTTATATAGCCTATTGTTTAGGTTAAGTTACATTAAGGTAATGCAATAATTAAACAGAATGGCTAAAAATGCTTTCTTTCCCGTTACTAAATGGCTTTCCTGAGCAGCTGCATGATTGATCAGTAACATGGATGCTATGACTACGTAATTTTTACTCTACACAATCCCTGGTAAAACCCCCTGGGTGAAATTCAGGAAAACAATCACTCTGGCTATAGGCCTAATATTGATAACATCATTAGTTGTCTTCTATTAGCAGTCTATATAATGTAGGCTATGTTATTATCCCATAATTAGCCTAGAATAATAAGTTATTAGTAGATCCAGCAGGGGTAATAACCATTGTACACTAGGACTGAGTTTTCTTGTCGATTTAGCAATACTGACTCAAGTGACTCGCATAACCCGGATCAATTGAGTGAGTGACTCAGAATAACCCGAATCATGAAGAGGAATCGATTTTGCCAGGCCTAGTTTGCTGAGTATGCATTACAACTGTAGGCTAATGCTTTTGCATTGCCTGTACAGTGACTAATAATTGTTTTTCTGTTTTACTGTTTATATTTACACAAATGATTACCAGTAGCAGCTTATGACAATAACTGGTTTACTGTTTGTTTGTTTTTTTAATAGGAGAAAATTAATAATGAACAGAATTATGTTTAGGTTATAATTGGTTTGGCCCTACAACACAGCTCCGATTTTTCCAACGTGACCCCCGATAGAAATTAATTTCACACCACTGGATTAGAGCATCGCAAATAGCCTACTGAGAGACTTACATGACGCTTTGACTTATGCCAGTTTCAAAGTTAGTTTGTTTATTAATTTTAACATTCTAATATAAATATTCTGACCATTAATTGCCTTCAGTAAAACATTGGCCTCAAACGAAAGTTGTAGGCCTATATCTTCTGTCCACCAGAAGGCAGTGTATGAGTCATCATGAACATCCACGTGCGGTAGGATCAATAGGCTATTCTAGTTAAAAGGTGTAGGCTTACTAAAAATGAAGTATTTATGCGTGTGTTAACATTATTGAGCAAACAGATCTAGTATGGGATTGAAGATGAATGAGCAGAATACAACTGAATTACGTGGTTACGACCACGGAGTTCACAATGGAAAAAGGCCTAACACTAGTTTACACTAGTTTATAGGAGCCAAGATGATGAATAAAAGCCTAGCTAGATAAAAAAATTTCACCATGCATAAAAAACGCATTTGCAAACGCAAAAAAATAATATCCATAATATGAGCCTAAAAGATGGTTAATAATAGGCCTATTTGTTTAAATCTTTTCCTTATGTTTTATAATATTGGAACTGCATTTAACGGAAGTTTTGAGACAAAGCCCTATGTCAAATTGTCAGTTTGGTAAATGGAAGTCTATGGGTAGAGTAGGCTAAGCTATTTTTTTTTTAATCAAACGCAGACCATAGTACCGTTAGTTTCTTACTGATGAGATGATTGCGGGTGTCTGGCGGTGACTGGTAGATGCTTTGTGTTGTTGTTGTTGTTGTTTTTTTTTTTCTTTTTTCATTTCATGTACAACGCTAATCCTAGATGACTTACTGCTTGAATATCTTCAGAGAGACATTAAAGACATAAAGGCAGCATTATTGACCCATCCCGCGTGACGCCAGAGCAAAAGTATGTGCCATTTTGGACATGGACTACCAGTAGTCTACCACGGCTAACAACAAGGGATAACGAGCACAGTACCAAAAGAATAATCGAAAGGAATAAAACATTGAAAGTTTTTACTTTCACCCTCGACATACCAAAGCTTGTGTAGCGATGACTTTGTTGGAGGTAAGACGAATAAAATTAGCCAGAAAAGGCTTCACATTACTTTTAACGTTTTGTAGCAGGCACTGTGTAACAAAATGGGATAAAAGAACGCATTTTAACCTCTTTGTTGTGTAGTACCTATTAGCTAATGCTGGCTAACGCTGTGTTCCTTTGCGTTGGTAGACTGAACGACAGATCCGGCGTAATGGCGTACAAGTAGGGTTGCCACCCGTCCCTTAACATACGGAATCGTCCCTTATTTGGCTGTTAAATATTGCGTCCCGTATTGATTTGTTCCGTATTTCCATGAATGACTAAAATAAACATGTGTGTCGCACACATATGGACACTAAACCATATTCGTTAGTGACGAAACTAACGAAATACAACATGCGCAGGGAAAGCGTTCTCATAATAGGCTACTAAAAGTTTACTCCACTCAGAATTTGATTACATAATGGCCCAAAAGAGAGGCTCTCATCATTTCAGTGTAGGCCTACCATAGATCTGATGGCCACCACACCATCACACCTTGTCACTTTTCATGATTTCATTGTAAAGAACTCGACATACAGTCTGTTCAAATTTCATGCAAAATTCTCATAATGAAGAAGTTAGAAGCACTATGTGTAAATATGAATAGGTGTTTTCAGTCACACAACCTTAATTAGACTCCATGTGCAAAATGTTGACCACATTTCCAAGAAGTAGGCCAGCTACTGTCACTTTCTCAACCCTCATTGTATTTCTACAATTTTTGTGTCATTTTAAAGGAAAATTTCTGCTCTTTCCTGTTCCTTTCCATTCATTTCATTTGTTTGTACCTACATGTATGTTTACATGTGTTTTTGTTGTTTTTTGTTTCCTTTCTTTCTCTGTAAGTGAAAATGCCCCCACTTAAAATACAATGCGTGTAATTAAGGCTTTTTGTAGCCTAATTAGCAGCACTATGCAACAATGTTGCACAATAAAGAATGTGTTCACTGACAATATACCATTTCAAACTTTACATAAGTGCTTTCTTGATCACCCTTTTACTAAAAACACCTAGAAACTAAAACACACCACTGCTGCGGGCACCTCACCCCAACTGGGCACGTGGTGGTGGCCCCACGTAACCATGGTGGGCATCCCTTATTTCCATTTCTGAAAGGTGGCAACCCTATGTAGAAGTCTGCGTTTAAAACAAGAGAAACATTGTAACCTCAGCCACATAAATTCCTAACCATTATTCAGTAGGAATAGAATGTTATCTATTTCCCAATCTATTTATTTATATTGCATATACAATGTCTATGTGAATTAATACATAGAAAGCCTGGCCAGGCGCATTACGTTCTGCTGCCTTTACTTTAAGGAATATGGGCGAGCGTGATACTAGGAAGTAGGGTTGGGCGATGTCCCCTAATTTTGACGGTAAAACATTGTGATGGACGATGATATCGTGTGTAAAAGGACATTTATGGCCAAAGCAATTTGTCTTTTAAATGAACCAGACTAAAGTTATTTGATGTTTGTGGAAGTCTGCTCTTTCCTTATGAAAACGCATAGTTGCAACAGTTATCCTATATTTTCTACAGGGAGCTCATTAGCCGACAGGTTATCATATCAGATATTCTTACCCTAACGATAAACTGGCAAGTCAAGCCGTCAATTAGAAGACTGTTTTTTAATGTTCGCTGCTGTGCCGCATCAGATGTAGCCAGTTCGATTGAGTACACCTTAAGCTAACGTTAACTGTTAAAGTTACGGCAGATGCGGCTTTGACCCATATCAGTAACGTATCTGGTGTAGCCTGTTAGGAGGATAAGGAGGGAGAGAAGCGATGAGACGCTTGTTTAGTTTGAGGAGGCGGTAGTTCTAATAACCTAATAAAGCAAGACGTTGATTATCTTTACCTTATCTGTCACCATTGAAGATCCTGAAATGTAGTCCAACGCGTAACATTTCCCACAATACCAGAGCATCTGTGTCATTTTTTTTGGTCCCACATAGGCTACTCATCACACAGTTGTCTTTACTGTAGCCTGTAGACTTTAGCGTAACTTAGCCCACTTACCCCTACAAACACGGCGCCAAATGTTTTTTTATTGGTTTATTCATTTCAATCAATTTTGAGAGTTTAATATTTATAGGCCAACCATCGGTTATACAGTCACTGTTAACACCCCTAACTTAGTTTACAGAGCAGTCTGCAACAGAGCTCCTTACAAAGTTTAAGTCTAGCTATTAGGCCTACTGTGTGTCTGATAGGGAGGTGGGCGTGGTCAGCCAATCACGATAGACGATGATATTGTCCATTGGCACAACCCTACTAGGAAGACTATAAGATTCTTCACTGTCACTCACCCTGTCACACGCACACACACCTTCTCTCTTCCCATCCTATAGCTTCTGTCCACTTAAATCACATGCTCCCCGTTTTGAATGAGAGACGCGGAAAAATGAATGAATGGTGGTAGATTGTTGCGTTTACGCACCTTCTGATAAGCTCCAGAAATCCCCACAAAGTCAATATAACTGCAACACAGAGATGGCTGACTGTGTGGATTACCTTTGTTTGGTTTTGTCCTTTATGTGGGTTACCCATTTTTGGTGGAATATACTGTTAGTATTTAACGACATCCGGTCCCTATGGATTTCCCATAGGGGAAAAACCTATGTTAATTCTCGAGCCCCGTCTCAATAAGGTGTGAGCGAAAGTGTGCGAGTAGACGACCCCCGCATTCGATGGAGGATGTTAAAAAAACATGATATGAATGACGGGTTTGCAAATTTGGAGTCTATTGACAAAATAAATAAGATGTTGCTATTACTAGGCAAAGGAAGACCAATTGACTACACCGTTAGTGGCGCTTGTATCGAACGTCATGTAAATCAAGGAATAGACACCATGGTAACCAGAGCTGTACAAAACCGCCCTCGACCTCATGTCATCCCTTTTCAAACAAGTCGATATTGTGCAGTCTTTTAAAACAAGCTTTGTGAAAGATGTACCAATTGTTGACCATTGCAATCGTAAATTACATTGAATGTTTGTACATACAGAACATATTGTATTTTAAATTATTTTACCGTCGTTTTTTGAAAATGATGTCAAAAGGTAAGCGACAACCCCATGTAGTTGTTAATTTTTCGCTGTTAGCAGAGGAATAGCAACAGTCATTTATCATCGTTACAATGCGTCTAGAGAATATTCTTTAGAGATCAATGTGTCTATCCCACTGAGCTAGATTTCCACAACGCATCGCTGGATTAAACAGATTAGGTAAGCGAATTTTGAGCGAACTAAGCTAATATAATATAGCTGCTAAGCTACCTAGAGTAGTCCATGCAGTAGTGACGTATTTAATTCGCAGCGAAGATCTTAGTTCACAAAGCGGCCTCTCACAAAACCTTCTACCATCAAACTTCTTCGCTATGAATCGTGGTTTTCTTTGTATTAAAAATTATATTTTAAACTGCCAAACAACATATGTCCCATTCATTGTTCAACTCAAACGGGACCAGAAAATTGTTACAACATCGCCATAGAAATACATGGCTAGAATAGACATTCTGAGGTCCCATGAGGCAGAAGTAAAACGGAAGTCACTGGGTGACTCTATATAGGTTACAGCAAAGAATTTTTAATAGGGGAAGAAAGATCACTCTCAGAATCCTTCCGGGTGGTACTGCAACGAGAGGGCGCTCCCGAGCAAGTGCTGAATTATCTAAATGCTAGCATGTTACGCGGAAAGTGGCCCATCCTATGAAAAGCAAAAAGGACATGAGTAACTTTATTTCATTTCTAGTGGAAAAGATACTCAGGTAGCTACTACCACAACTTACATTAAGAAATTAAAGTTGTCAACTGTGAGTTTTAGCTGGTTAGCTCCATAGACCACAATTCATTTTTCACTTGCTCAACAGCAAAACTAGCGGAATTTCAACAGATTGCAGGCAAAATCCGTTACAATGGAGTTAATAGAGGAGTAGCCTGGCTCTCCGTAAACGGGCTCTGGCTACAGTAAATGGTACCACATTCCTCCAAGTCTTAAAAATCGTTACATCATTGCCGAATTTGAATGAAAAACTCAGAATGAAAAAGAAAAACTCTGAATGAAAAAAATGAACTTTTCAACTAATTAGACATTCCAAAATTTAAATACATAACCTTATACATTGAGTTTTATGTACCTATTTATCCACAGTAATTAGGTACACTGACAAAGCAACGTTCACAGCGAACGTTCTGTCTCAAATAATGTGTTCCAATCTGCGTGGTGTTTGCAGTGTAGTGCAATGCAAAACCCACTCCTCACCTTATGGTGGGAGTATTGTTTTTCCTGAATACCACTGTCACTACGTTCAGCAGAACCCCCCAAGCGTCAAGGATTTCGAATTTTCAGCCCTGAGGCGATTTTCTGGTCGGACGAGTATTTTGAAGATTTGAGTTGTGTTTAACCAGTCGGTGGGCTTCATCAACGCTCCGGACACCAGAAAAAGGTATGTGGACTTATAAATAAAGCTTTCATCGAAATCCATGCAGGAGAAAGTATTTTACTATATCGTGGAAAATGAGTAGTCACATTTGTGGCAGGCAGATTAGCGAACGTCATGTGAGGTGCACCTGCAAGCATCGTTCTAAAAATTCATCGTCTCGATGCAACTAATTCTCACCGTGTTTTTTTAAAGTTATTACTGATACTATGTTGTGCAGTTCAATATTTAATTGTTTTCCTGACATACTTGTTGTTTAAATGGTAATATAGTTCACTTCACTTCGAATTAGATTAATGTTACTGAGGACTAGCCTAGCATGTAACTCTCGTTACAGAGAGTACGCCTGCAACGTTGATATGACAGAGTGTGAACAATGCTACATTTGAGTACAGCAAACCCTCATAATTCGTATAACTGAGCATAATCTAAAAGTGACATTTTATTGGATGTATGAATGTGATGAAGTTACATTTGCTTATTGTAACGTTACTCATTTCATCAAGTCTTTCATTGAAAAGTATCCTGTAGGGCTTAACACATAAACCATTTTGTTAAATCAGTCAATCACATTCATACATCCAATAAAATGTTATTATAAACTATATATGTCATAATTAAATGTTTCAATTTCCCTGAATCATGTAGATTATGTTGCCTCAGAGTGATTCAGTACATTGTTAAAGCTCTTCTGTAGGATAAATAAAAAGAATATTTGATAACAGAACAGACAGGAAACCATCAGCTAACATTGAATAAATGATTGATTGAATGGGGCATAGAGTGTACAATTAAATATATTATGAACAGCATGATTATCTAGCAGCATGCAATATGCACAGTTCAGGGATGCAAACACATGTATGCTCAAAAAAAAGAGAGGGTTATTCCGTCGGATTTTAAATTTATTATTAGAGTGCACTGGCACCCAAAAAAAAAACTCTTCGGATCTGCACGATTCACACAAGTCACCCAAAATGACGTGAAAAAAGCGAGAGGCGCCGAAAAGCGAGCTGTTTGCATCCCTGACAGTTGGTGTGTGTAGCCTAATATTTGATGTTCTGTCTTACAGCGAGTAATGAAGAGAAGAAAGGGGCCCAGCACACAGCCAGGTCTGGCCAAGCAGCACCTCTTCAGTAAATACTGTGACATACCATCACCTGTTCATACTATGCTAAATGATCGATTCTTTATCTATACATTTCATCTGAGTCAAGCAGAACTGCAACTGCAAGAGAAATTATCAAGTACTTTCCAGCTCTGTATATAGAACAATCAAAAACTAAAGTAAAGCTGCTTGTTGAAAAAACGTTAACAAAATATAGTAAGCTCGCGGACAAGACAGAATTTGATCAGTTTGAAGTGATATGTAGCCAAAAGTTTTATGGAATCTACACCACCGCCACAGCTAGGCAAGCGAAGTCTCCAGCCAAACACCTTGAGAACGCTTCACTTAGTCCTTTGAAGACGAGACAGACAGCTATAACCATTTGTCCTTCTTGTGTAAGATATAAGGTTTCTCTTCAGAACATGAGGCAGAAACAACTGCAGATGCAGAGAAGCAAGTACCTGGCAATCAAGACACTCAGAGCACGACAGAAAAACATGGGAGCAATAAGAACACTTTATCAGAAACTGAAAAGAAAACCAAATATCCAGGCTTAAGAAACCAGTTGAAATCACATGAAACCATCTCTAAAAGTCAAAGCAAGAAGTCAGAAGCGCCTAAAGAAATCCCTTACACACTTGAAGCAAGAGGTCAGATCAAATTCTATTATTCTAAGATGCTGTGAATTAGAAGAAAGATTAAGGTGCCAACATTCACAATTTGATCCCAAAGTTTGGGTAGCGCTTCAACATTAGTTTAAGTGATGTGCCAAGGAGGGCTACTGTGGAAGCCATGACCAGAGAACAGAGTGACCTCCAGACTGCTGAAGCTCTTTTAGCAAACACACACTGGGTTTTGATGCAACCACACAGGAAGGAATCCACTTGAATAGCATACACTTCACCACCAAAGAGAGCTGTTATGTTGTTGCTGTCGATGAACTTCCAGGAGGCTCTGCTGAGGATTATCAGATCCATATTTGTGACTCCATCAGTAACCTTGCAAACGTGTTTTGTCATTTCTTTGAGACAGACTATGAAGTCATTCTTCAGAAAATTATCAGTAATATCTCAAACACACTCACTGACCGCTGTGCAGCTAGTCATGCGGACATTCATCTTGTCTGTGCTTCTTGGAACAAAGCTTTGAATGAGCTGAATTGCAACCATCATCCATTGGAAACCGTTGCGTAGAAGACTAAGCTTGCTCTAAAGGAGATTGAGAAATCCATGGATGTAACTGGGAAGATCAAGGGGAAAGAGTGCATTGCAGCAAACATTGTGGTGCAGATGAACAAGATGAGATACATGGATGGCAAGGGTGACCCTCTTGGGTTTAAGATTTTTCTTATTGATCATGACCTCACTCTCTGCCTCATACCTCGCTATAGAGGCAATCGCCTGCACATTCTTTTCCATGTGGGATTTTCACCAGTCATCACACTGCACTAAAGTCCTATCTCTGTGGAGAAACATCCTGTGGAGGCCTGCGTGCGAGTGTACTAGAAGACTTTGATTCTGTAGCAGGACAAGTCAAAATGCAAGTTCTTGGTTTGTTTGGGAAATTATTCACGGGACCCTGGATGACAAAATTCTACACTGGAGCAGATGATCAAACCGATTACATTCAAGGCATTGAATCAAAGAGACCGTGCAGAACCTGAAGGACCAACTGCACGTACCTGCGGAATTCCACACTCATTCACAACATACCTCTTTGGAAGCCAGCTGGATGCTTCAGACAAAATCCTTGAGAAATTGCAGCAACCACCAAAAGACACGGTCATGTTCAATCAAATGACAACAGCCTGTCTGAGAGCAGACATTTCAGTCCTTGAAAGACAGTATCGTCAGTACTTTGTAGGTACATGGACAGTGACGGAGCAACTAAAACAAGAGACGACCTCCGTAAGATCTCATAACATGGATGCTGAAGAGCTGATTGGGATGTTCAGTGCGTTAAAGAAGAAGGCTCCAAATGCCACCATCTGCTACTTGTCCTGTAAAATGCGAGCACGGAAAAACAACACAGTGGAGTACTTGGACAGTTTGGACAAGGAAAAACGAGATCTGGTCATCAGGAATGCAGTGAGGCTGGGTGTATTACAACGACGAAGGAGGAGGAAGAAGCAAGGAGAGCTGCAGGAGGTACTCCACAAACGTCAAGTCTCAAAAGAAAGAAAGAAAAGCGAACAAGAACGGAATGTGTTGGAGAAGAAGATTGAAAGAAGATTGAGGAAGCGTTTCCAGAACTCCCAGAAGAAAAAGTGAGCTTGATCAAGCAGTTGTTGGGTGGCAGAGCGGTGGGGGCATTTGTATGTCATGCGTGGGATTTGGGCAGCAACAGGGTCACTTTCAATGGGAAAATGTAAACTTTCCATGCCAAAAACAAAGAAATACACGGTTGGCTATTGGGCCATGAACAGGGAGGGCTATGAATTTGATGCACATGACACTGATGTGTCTGTCTATGTAATGGCTGCAGATGTCATCTTGGAAACAAAATTAATATGAATCTATACTTACCAGTGAATTGAAAAAAAAAAAAAAAAAATTATATATATCACTTGAGTGAATGAATATGAATGTATTGTTACCAGTGAATTGACTGCAGCCCTCCCCTAAGGTGAGCTGCCCTGAGTCTGGAGGAGCTGAACACGCAGCACCAGGTGAAGGGTGGGGATCCTCAGAGGGTGATCTTTCGGCCCTTGTCCCTGGGGGTATTCTGGATACGCCAAGAGGAGCTGAAAACGTAGCGGGAAATCCATGTATCTCATCTTGTTCATCTGCACCTACATACAACTTGAGGCCTCAGGGTGAGCTTCACCAACCTCGGTGCCTGGATGGAAGACCTCAGTGACGCTCCCGCCAAAGTTCATGCGAGGCTGCCACCATTCCACATGGTCCAAGTTCAACCCTGCCTGACAACCACCGGGACATCCATGCATCTCATGTTGTTCATCTGCACCTGCTTACAACTTGAGGCCTTGGGGTGAGCTCCACCAACCTTGGTGCCTGGATGACTTCCTCCCCGCCAATGCCTGACGCCCATTGGGGGGATTGAAGACCTCAGTGACGCTCCCGCCGAAGTTAATGCGAGGCACGGTCCAAGTTCAACCCTGCCTGACGACCACCGTAACATGACGACCACTTCCTCCCCGCCAATGCCTGAGGGCCTGTTTTGAGTTTTGATTGGGGGGAGGTGTCAGGGCGGTAATCATAGGGGTGTTAGATGGGTTAGTTATTGATTGGTGTGATTATTGCTCAGGGGTTAAAGACGTTCAGTAAAGAAGATTTTAATTGAGAGTAGTGTGTTAGTGTGTGTGCGAGTAATTGGAGCGAGTGAGCTATATATTTTTCATTTATTTATTTTATTGAGTAGCTGTTTTTTTTTTTTTTACTAGGACACCTCCTACTTCCTGTTTGCCTAGGTTGTAAATGAATAGGCAATAAACTTGTCCCGATTCTGGTTTACCGCGTAACTCTGTCTCCATTATTAATATGAATAAACACTTATTAATTACTGTTTATTTCAGTGAGGCACAATTGGTACATTTGTACAATGTACAAAATAGTAGCCTACATTTTCATGATTTCATTTGAAAGTAGTAACAAAATTCTACTGTTGAAATTTCATACAAGTATCTGATAAAATGAGGACGTTACAAGCAAAACTATGTGAATATTCGTCATTTTCGGTCACATGACTTCTATTGTAATTAATGTAATTCTCGATATTATAAATATCATAATTTTCTCAATCCTGGACCAATTTTCACAATCCAGGTGTCATTGTAAAGGGAATTTTCAGCTCTGTTTAGTCATGTGATCAATTTTGAGCTAGCTGTTTCAAAATGTTGTCATCATGCCTACAGTAATGGTCAACCAAGTAACACTTGACACCATACGATAATGTCGGCGGAAATTATTAACATTTCGCTATGTGTGTAAATGTATACCACATTCTACACACAAAGTAATGAAATTCACTTTAGGTCATGAAAAGGTTTTGAGATTTTGCTCGTCAAAAAGAGTGGGAACCCTGATGATATTTTTACCCAGGTGCGAAAGACTCATTTCGCACCAACAGATCATGAATAACTCGCTGAAGGTTGTGCATTCCACTTCTATTCACTTATAGCGACTACAAATTTTTGGATTTGACAGAGCTTTTAACGAAGACAAAATGCATGTAGACATTAACATTTGGTGGGAGTGAGAAAAGTTATGTTAAGTTATGGCCGTAATGTTAGGTTTGGTACTAACTTACCATGGCAACTCGTATGCATCCACAGGTCCTTTAGTGACAACATTGAGCTTGTTTACTGTTAAATCCACATTTAAATCCATATTTTCTGGGTTTGCAGCGTTATTTTCCCTCACGTCCATTTGGGTAACGTAACCTCAGATCTCTGTGCTTACAACTGCAACTCCCGCCACCAGAAGATGAGAGAAGCCAGTGACCGTCTGTTCGTCTTCTTCTGTGAGGTTTTATGGCAGTTTACAAGTGTATTACCGCCATCTACTGGATTGGGGTGCAATCAAATTGATTTTATATCAAAGACACAAAATAAATAAAAAGAGAAAACAACACAAAAAAAAACAAATTAAATCCTATTTTCTAATTGTGTTTCTTTGATAAACATTATTAAAGCACGGGTGATATTTCCTGATCTGGGCTCACCTGATAAAGTGTCCAAATATGATACTATTAACTTCATTCAATAAATCCTGTCGGCATGCTGATTCTCCACTTTCAATGGATGTGAGAGATGACATAGAATCTGAACAAATAACTGTTTTAGGTGGCCTTACTTCTTCTATCCACTGTAATGCAACAATTATGGCTGCCATTTCAGCTGCAAATATAGATAGATGGTCAGATGTTCTCTTTTTAATAGAGATGTTATACTCAGGAATGTAAGCTGCAATACCTGTTTTGCCCTCTGAATCCTTAGATGCATCTGTATATATCTGTGTTTTATCATAGTAGGCTACATACTTTCTAGATATTGTTCTACACTCTGATATACTCCTCTAGATTTAGCTATCTCTTTGGTTTCCATATTCACGAAGCAAAACAACCAAGGTGGAGTTGTTGGCAGGGGTACAGTTTTGCTACAAGTGATGGTGTCTATTTTCAGTTGATTTGCTAGTTTATTACCATCCCAGCCAAAACTACAAATTAGTAACCTACAATATTCCTAACACTCATTAAGAATGTTTTAGTTGGATGTGATGCATCATGTCCATTCAGATTAGTCCAGTAAGCCATAATCAATTTAAGACGTCTGAGGTTTAAGGGCATTTCTCCTGCTTCTACTTGTAATGCTGGTATGGGAGAGGTTCTAAATGCACCATAACATATACAAGCTTTTAGCCTGTACTATTAAGTACTGTCTTAGATGCTGACAGATATACAATACACCCATAGTCTAAAATTGATTTTATCAGAGCAGTATAAATTATAGTAAGAGACACTCCTGAAGTTCCCCAGTTGTACCCTGACAAACATTTCAAAACATTGATGCCCTTTTTACATTTATCAATTATTTTCTGAATGTGTACCTTAAATGTTAACTTGACATCAAACCAAACTCCCAGGTACCTAATAACATTGACTTGCTTTAAAGTCTGGTTATATAGCTTAAGTTCTAGTGTGGGATTTACTTTTTTCTTTGAAAACAAATGAATTGAGTCTTCTCCACAGCAAAATGGAAACCCCACTCACAAGCCCATTTTCCTACCTTGCTAACAGCTAGTTGCATCTTGGTTCTAATATTATCAATATTTCGTCCTCTTATCCACATAGCTCCATCATCAGCATACAATGCACTATTAATTCTGATGTCATCTAATGTATTAAAAACATCATTAAACATAATGTTGAAAAGTACCGGACTACACACACTACCTTGAGGTGTTCCATTTTTCTATCGGACAGATGTTTGAAAAATGTACCCCAACTCTTTCTTCTATAGTTCTATCATTTAGGAAGTTCCAATTAATCCAATTAAACATCTTACCACCAAAACCCATCCTGTTTAGCTTAATTAACAGTCCCTCTTTCCATAGCATATCGTATGCTTTCTCTATATCAAAGAATGTTGCTAAAACTGATTCTTTATTGACTTGTGCTTTCCTTATTCTCTAGACACACAACTGGGTCCATTGTGGTACGTCCACTACGGAATCCACTCCAGTGTGGGGAGATAAGACCTCTTTTCTCAAGTCCAAATACTACCTTCTAGTGATCATTTTTTCCATAAGTTTACACAAATGAGATGTTAATGCTATTGGCCGATAGCTCTTAACTTCAGTCTTATCCTTCCCAGGTTTTCCAATAGGAACCGCTACAGAATGTTTCCAACACAAAGTCAATCTACCTTGCTCCCAAATCTTATTGTAAAGGCTTTTAAAGGATTTATCCACATCACTAATTTCATTAATCATTTTATAACAAATACCATCTTCCCCTGGTGAAGTGTTCCTAACCCCTCTTAACACGCTCTTAAGCTCAAATATTGTGAACTCCTTATCAAGTACATTCTCGCTTATTACCCTGTTTTCCTAATAGTTCTTTATTTTCTTCTATTACTTTTATTCTCCAAGACAATTCTTTCTCAGTTAAGTTCTGTGAACTATGGACTTAAACAAAACTTTTTGCAAGCATTTCTGCTTCTTCTTGATTAGTTACAGCTACCACATCATTACATTTAATTACAGGTAGAGAAAACTCCCTCTGATACCTCTTCATCTTTGTAATCATGCTCCAGACATCACCCACTTTGATTTCTGCTCCTATTTTGCAACAAAAGTCCTGCCAATATTTCCTTTTAGCTTCTCTCACAAGCCTTTTAACATTTGAATGTAGTTTTTTATATTCCATTAAGTTGGTATAAGAATGGTTTGACTTAACAATATTAAACACTTTATTTCTCGCTTTAACTACCTCTTTACAGTCATCTGACCACCAAAGTACCATGCATTCTCTTATTCCTCATCCCAGAAGATTTTCCAAAAACCTCCTCTGCTGACTCACACAAAATATTTGTAATTATTGAATTTAACTCATCAACATCATTACTCATTTCTGATATTATTCCCATCAGCCTGCCACTTACCTTCATGCTATACAATCCCCAATTTGCTTCTCTCATCTTCCATCTTGGAAACCAATTTTCTTCAAGGCAGACATTTTGATTTCCAATACTTAACCAAATAACATAATGGTCACTACCAGAGAATCTTCATTTATCTCCCATTTACTTAACCCTGCTATCTGATCAGACACACTATTGTAAGATCTATTGCTTATTCTGTTCCATGAAATGTATCAAATCTAGTGTTCCTTCCATAATTTCAACACACCAACTTATAATCATCCATAAACTCCTCAATAGTGTTCCAGCTTTCATCCACTTTACTTCCCCACAGAGTGTTATGTGCATTAAAATCTCCACATAATACTAATTTACCATTCCCCCCAATCACACAAATTATCTAGCATCTCTCTCAAAATTCTTTTACAAGGATTATAAAAGTTGACAATTTTAATCTTAGTTTTACCCAAAGATTCTAGAGCGCTACGCTACGGTCACTCTAGAATCTTTGGTTTTACCTACCCAAATCTCTACCAAAACTGCTTCAACCTCATTATCTACAGTTACATTCCTGTAATTAATCCCCTGCTGAATAAATGTAGCCACCCCACCTCCTGTAGTATCCCTGTCTTTCCGTACTGCTGTATATCCATACATTATAAAAATCAAGTGACGGTTTTAACCATGTTTCTTGTATACGGATAATGTTTGGTTTAACACTTTGTTCTTCAATGAAATGTTAGGCTAGGATTCCACTGAAGAATAGATAAAGCCATTATGAATTACCACATGGTACTTGACTATCAGAAACCCCTTGTACCATGTTGTGGATAGAGTCAACTGATAGATCATTTAAATCTAGATACTTTTCTGCTGCTTTTTTAACACTCTGGAGTCTTTCAGCCTTTCAGCCAGTTTGAGGCTGTCAGCTACACCTTGACATTTTTCAGTATTTAATCTAACTAAGAATTTATATGCATTTGTGGCACATATGGTTATATTCTAGAAAGCCTCAGCAATAATAACATGAGAGTAAGGTAGATGTAATGAAATTAGTTTTTATTATAATTTAGTGTAAACACAACCACACAAAAACCTGTTTTCAAAGGTCTTCAAATCTTGTAAAAAAAATCACACTATAAAAATATCTGCACAAGACTTGACATTTGAACTTTGTAAACATAAGTCTTGGCTAAATAAAAGTAAGAAGAGCATTGAGAATTTTTTTGTAATTATAAAATTCTAAAAAAGTAAGACAAACTGAAGGCAGTGGCTCTTTCAAGATGAATACTCATGAGATGGGTGTTTCAAGGCGCCAATGAAAATATACTTGTTGATGTGTGTTGGCATGGCTGAGTGTTATTTCTATTTATATTCATATTCTAAATTAGATCAGTTAGGTCTATAACTGCCATAACAGCCTTGCATGGAATATAGTTTTTATTTTGATTTCAGTATTTTTTTTTATTTAAGCTGAAAAGGGATAGTATTTATTACTATTTTTTAAATTAATCTTTGAAATATTATCCTGCCCTAATTGATTTCAGTACAGGAAATGCTATTTTAAGAATGGTGTTTAAGCTACTGTAAACACTTATTGTGTTGTCTTTTGTTTCCTACAGATACCACTTTATGTCAATCTTGGAATGCAATGCAAGGAATGCAAAATTGCTTATTCTGATGTGACTGCTCTCGTAAATCACCAACGGCTGAAACACGCACAAGGTAATCAAGGCAGAACTTGGCCCTGTCCATATCCTGATTGTGTGTGTACCTTCAGGACATCAGGTACTTTGAAATGTCATGTAGCTCGCTACCATGCAAAAAAGACATGTTCTAAAATCACATCAACATTTAAATGGGAATATTGTCCTTTTCTGTGCTTGTAGTGCATGTGAATTTCACACATCTTGCGAAGTGGAGAGGAAATAGTCTGTTGGATTTTATCTATTTGTTGGATGTTATCATAAAATCAAAAATCCACAAAAGTAGAAAACATAGAACACACAGTGATGTAGAAATAAAAAATGCAGCTCCTGTAGATATGGCAGGTAGTGCTGACTCTGAGGTAGACTGTCATGATTATGATTTTGATGACGGGGATGAAGGACCCTCTACGAATGCTACTTTAAATTCAGAGGCAAGCGAAGCATTTGTTGAAAATGTGGATATTGATGCACCGGAACACAAGCAAGCAACTCTGTTTTTGTCAATGCAAACAGTTTTGAATGTCATCAAATCATTTTAGAACTAAATGATATTGAGAACCTGGCAAATGAACTAGCTGTTAAGATATCCTCTTGAAGCATGGCATAGATCAAGATTCGTCAATCCTTCAGGAAGTCACTGATGCTTTCTTGGAATCTAATCCTATAATTCAAGACACTTCAGAGTGGGGTAGTTTATCTACACAGTACAGGTGAGACTTGAATTTCAAAGAAAACTTCTCAGTTTTGAAACCTATTAAATATCTTTATGACAGAACCCGTAAGATATCTTTCATTTATGTTTCATGATGTTACTTGATGACACACTTAACAGCCTGTTGGGCAACGCAGGTGTTTTGGACAAAATTGTCGTTGATCTCTGCTCTGTTTCTGGACAGTTTAGCTCTTTTCAAGAGGGCCATTATTATAGAACAAATGATGAGTGGTGATGACGCTTAAATTGGGGTTGTATATAGAGGAGTTTGAGGTGTGCAACCCTCTTGGCACATCTAAGAAAGAACATAATATTGTAGCTGTGGACAGGGTTTTACTAAATCTGCCGCCTAAATACTGCTCCAGCCTGAAATCTATTCAGTTGGCTGTACTTGGGAACAGTGAGGAAGTCCACACCTTTGGTTATGATACATTTCTGAGACCTATAACTATACAACTATTGGAGCAAAATGGAGTGCTTGTCCCTGGTCTTAATCAGCACATTAAAGGGACAGTATTTTGTGTCTGTTCAGACAATCTTGGGGCAAACAGTTTGGCAGGATTTGTGGAGTGTTTTAGTGACACCAATTACTGCAGATTTTGTGTAATTGACAAAAAAGATGTTAAGTGCACAAAGGTCAGGGATTTCAAACTGAGAACCGTTGAGGAGCACAACTCTAATGTGGAAACATTGCAGAGTGGCAGAACACAACATGTCTTTGGAGTGAAAAATGAATGTGCACTGAGTAAGGCATTGTCCTACTTTCACCCCATTACAGGATTTCCTCCTGATGTGCTCCATGATTTATTTGTACCAGATGAATTCGCAGTGTGTTTTTGCAGGCTTTAATAACCAAAGGTTTTCTTACACTGAACAACTATATTAAAACCTTTCCATACCAAGACACAGACAAAATTAATAAGCCAAAGATCATTGCCATGTCGTGCTTTAAAAAGGGTACTGTTGGAGGTAACGCACACGAAAATTGGACCCTTATTCATTTACTTCCAGTCATTATTTGTCACCGCATACCAGAAAATGAACCGGACTTGGGAGATTCTAATGGATCTTAAGGTCATTGTGGAGTTAGCTGTTTGTGCATCATTTTTAGAGGAAACTCTGAGTTACATGGCTGGCTTGATAAATGATCACAGAAATTTGATCATTGAAACATTTCCAGATTTTGCCATCCGACCAAAACATCACTTTGTGGATCATTCTCCACATTTGACGTGCTGTTTTGGCCCACTGGTGTCATTATGGATGATGCGTTTTGAAGCAAAACACAGCAATTTCAAAAAAGTTGTGCATGACACACGAAACTTCAAGAATATCCTTCTGACACTGGGTACCAAACCATCAAGAAATGATGGCATACTATTCGGATCGGGGTGACCTTTTCGGGCACTCAGTGTACATAGTGAAGGCCGAACCTTTTTCAACCTGTTGCTTGGAGGCACCTCTGAGGTCAGCTGTTGAAAAGAAATATCTAACACAAACTCAGTCTCCGTCTCTAGTGATGTGTCTTTGGATGGGATCAGTTACAGGTCAGGTCTGATCCTTTCAGCGGGATATTTAAGTGGCTTGCCTGAATTTTTTAAGATGGTGAAATGTGTAGTGGTTCAGGAAAACATAATTTCTTTGTCAGAAAGTCACTTTGTGGTATACTGAGCATTTGCGGTCTTACATAATTGAGGAAAACAGATATGGGGAGGTGTGTATCCTAGACCCAGACATGTTAAATTACTTTCATCCATTGGTGGCATATATGGTTGGAGGTTTTGTTGTTGTTACTCCAAAAGCTTTTTTTATTACATTAATTGTAAGTGTAAAAGATTTTTTAGCATTCAAGGATGATTTATGTTCCTTCAAAAATGTACTACTCCACACATAGACAATATAGTATACTGAGGAACTAGGGTAGTATACTAGGGTTTACATTACATAATTAAACCTGACATTCATGGATATTTTATCTGACATTCTTGTGTATCCTTAGAATGCTACTGCGGGTGTGCATTTCCCCAGACAATATCCGGCGGGTTCAGCATCCTGATCCTTCAGAATCTGTTGATCAGCTAAAGGATATTCTCAGAGAGATGCTTGAACTTAAAGGCCAGTTTTCTTTGCAATTTGAAGATCCTGACTTTTTTTTGCAATTTACACAGCATACATGAGTTGCCAGCAGACAAGTAAAGGTGATGTGGGAAATTGCTTCTGAGACGCCGGAGATACTGAGACGCCTGCATCAGAAATGTCAGACACATGCTCACTTTTTTTCTCTTTGCACAGCAAGCACATCTAGTCAGTCATTCAGACACTTTAGGTTCTCCAGGCTTTTACAAAAAATTGATTAATGAATGAAAAAATGAAAAAATGATTTGCCCAAGCCAGGATGAATTCAGATTCCCAATTTCTCTCTTGATATCGAACTATGTCTTAAAAAAGGTAACGAGATCTACAAGCAGACCAGAACTCCCGTTGTTCCCACAAGAGAAATGAGATCTGCGATCTGAGATAGTGGAGTCCATTTTCGCATCAGATTGCCATCTAAAAAAAAGGCTGATGTGATGTCTTATGCTGCAGCATTTGTTGAAATACACCCATGTCTCACTGAAGATTGCTCTGGGTCCGGATATGATTGCTGGATTGTGAGCCTTTGGTTTAAAGTTGGAAATTATCGGAATAAATTACGAAAGGCTGACTAGCCTTGTTCCATGGCTGCATTTTATGAGTGTGTAAAGTCATTGGGTTAAATGGCTGAAAAAGAAGGACCGGAGGATGTGTGGAAGGTTGGGTGTGTTTGTGGGAGATAAAGAGAAAGAAATGTGTGTGTTAGTGATTTTGAAGTTTGTCTGTTCATAATGCTTTTGAGCTGTGTATGTGGGTGTGCTCACATTTTGTGTGTTGGTATGCCTTGTTCAAGATAGGTAAGCTACAGTAAATAACCATGTTGTATGGCATTGCTGTGGTGTTACACGTACTGTTAGATGCACTGTAGTACTTTGTACCTTAATAATATAAGACCAGTGCTTGATGTTTATGTAAAAATGGTACTAGTTCTCTAGGTATTATTCTGTGAGTGCAATCTTTGCTAAAGTTGCAGTTTTTGAAAAGAAAATCCAAAATAAATGTTTTGGGGATGAAATATAGACTTTATGGTATTAACTGAAGTCCCACTAACTTAAAGTTCTGAGTTATTGCTAGTTAAATTAACAGAAGTCCCATTAACTTAAAATAGTGTGTTCTGACTAGTTGCAGAGCTTACTTACTTAAGTCCACCACATGAACTGAAAAAAGAACAGTCAACCGATTTCACTGGCTTTTTAAAGTTGAGCCAACTTTTTATTTACAGATATTTTGGAAGCGTTAGAAGAATATTCAGATACATTCGCTGCTGAAAGCGTCGCAAAAACGGAAACACGTAGTTAACACATTGTTAGCAACTTTTAGTAATCTTAGCCCACACGATCATGCACCTTACTTACTCACTGAAATTAATGACTGAAGGCCATAACTGTCTTATAATGTTGTTAAACATGTAGTGAAGACAACATACATCTAGAAATAAGATGACCTACGGTGGGTGAATGGTAAAGGCATTGAACCAAGAGTCGATCTTATTAAAGAAGTTACCAGTTCGATTCCTGCTGAGGGGACATGATGATATTGTTTGTACTAAATATGTTTTATATCTTAAAATTCTGACATTAAATCGAATGACAGTTCTTTTTCTGCAGTGTTTGAGAAAAATGTAAATGTAATTGAAAATGTAAATGTAATTGTTCCTTATGACTCTATAAATTACCCCTGCAATCCACATTTTATAAAATGTCATGATCTTTTGGGTACATTTGAAACAGGTGGAAAATACCTAACCTAATCATAGGCAAAAGCATGTTCAAAGAATAAAGCCAAATGTTCTAATTGATGAAATGGAGAGGCCATACTTTAGGTGGCGGTAATGCATCAAAAGGGGCACAACCCAGACATTTTCAGCCCCAATAAGACGAAGATGAGGTCATGTGACCATCGCTCAAACTCAGGAAGTAGCTACGGAAGTTAGATGAACCCCTGATTTGTATTGTGCAGCTGTGTTGCCTTTCGAGACTGGATTTTTTTGCAATGTATTCAGGAGGCAGAAAGCTAGCCGATTAAGGGGAGATGCCTACAATTTGACAAAAATTGTGCTACAATCCTGCAGCATCTCATCAGCACCTGCAGCACCTAGGATGGGATCAAGACAGCATTACAGACATTATACCACAAGGCAGACCAAAGTACTAAGGACTACTTGCCAACATACCTGTTATAGAAACTCAGTCATTGCAACCACTTAAAACTTAAGAGATGGCACTCACACGCTCTCTTTCACACAGTTTAGGTTCATCATTTATTAACATAATTCAAAAACAGAATGCATCATTATGAATGCTTGTAATATTAACATCAAAAAGCTTTGACATAATATGTGAACACTATACTACAATTTAGAAATAAACTAACTTTGCAGAATTCAGCTACAGATGTTTAGTCAAGAGGAGCTGCTGCTTCCAAGGCTCTTGGTATTTTTTAGCCCCCTGTTTGTGCTGGACTGACGAGGTACCCGATGACTTAAGCCATCTCTCCCTGACTTTTCAGCGTGATTTTGTGCCGTTTTTGTCCGCACTGCAACAAACAAACACAGAAAATTAACAAATAAAAACAGAAAATTCTAGTAAACCAAGAACTTATATCTGTTAAGTTTTAAAAAGCTCATTCTCAAAAGTGATAATGAACCTCAAAATTGATAATGAACCAGTTGGCTCTTTAAAAATCTTTTCTAGGAGTTCCAACCTTAAAGATATACTGGTTCATGCTGACACTGCCACACCACCTCTCCCCAACCAACACACTAATGTCCAGGGCAATTTCTAACTTAAGACTTTCATACATCCATACACACGTGACATACAAAATCAAACCATTTATTTCTTGCAGATCAACTCATGTTGTATATACATTTTGATTTGTCCTTGCCCATTGCTGTATTTGGGGAAAACAACCAGGACCTTATGAACAAGAACACATGAGTCCTGTGAGGAGATCTGATATGGTGTCACCCATTGCCAGACATTTTCAAGCTGCAGGACACTCAACTTCTGACCTGAAGTTTTCTGGGGATTGAAAGAGTCCTGCCTAGAAAAAGAGGTGGAGACTTGGGGCCTAATTTATAAAACTTCCAGTTTTCCACTCTGAAAGTTTTTGTGCGTTACCTTATACGTTGTGCACAAGCCTCATTCTCCTCCCAAGGTAGTCCCATATTTTACCCAATAAGGTTCATGTTAATTACTCAATGAATATGCCAACTTCTAAAGGTTTCACGATTCAGGAAATGCGAGACCAACCTCCTAACAAAGGTAGAACATCTGAACTAAATCTTGTTTGAAGGCCATAAAAAAGGAATATCAAATCGAAATAACAAAAGTCAGTGGCAGCGTACAACAATCCACAAAGAAAGTTCTGCCAGAGACGTTTTTATAGGAGGAGACACAATTAGAAAATCGCCCATAGAAAAGCATTGGGGAAACTTCGTAACGCAAAGATGGCGGTTGATTGCTTATGTCCCACCTACTCTCGCGCAGTTGCTCCAATCATTTTGTTGATTATACGTAAGCATATCACAGTTTTTGTGGCACCTGCAACTTGTTTGCAGTCAGAAAAAAAGAAGCTGCTAAAGCAAGATCAACTGAAAATTTGATTGGCAAGTTATCTTAACATAATGTCGCCTGTACCCCATTTAGATGTCAGAGCTAGAAAAAGCATACGAACATGACATTTTTGCTATACCATTTATGTTACTGCTGAGTAAACGGCAGTAATCCATAACGGTTTTAAACATGACATTCTATTCATGGTGTGCACCTGTATATTACAATTATTGTGTTATTACAATACAACAACAAACGTATGATTAATTACTTATGTTATGTTACTGTATAATTTCATATTATATTATGTATGTTTATTGTTTATAAAATGTTCGTTGAGCTTATAGTTCACTTTATGCTACATTTTACCGTTTGTTAGCTTAGTAGCAAAAGCTAAGCTAAAAAAACGTTCAGACTAAGCTAACTTTCACTGTTATTTATCATGGGAAATTATTAAAATACAAACTTGTGCCATGCATAAACTTAGGATAATATATTATCGTAAAGCTTACAGTCAATACCAAATCATTATTCTTTAGTTATGCTGTAGATTAATGCTGCCACAAACCACCCATCTGTTAAGCCGTACAATTTTCACTCTCTCCCCCTCTCTCTCCTCTCCACTTCTTTCTCTCTCATCACTTAGCCAACATCTATACATGGTTGCAATATAACTCACATTCTCCGAAATCTCATGGGGACTGTTCTAAATAATTTCCTCTCTGACTTTCCATTCCATTACCACCCTGCCGTGAGTCATCACTGCCTTGTACTGCCTGACCCTGCACCTCTTGCCTCCTGGGTACCCAACCAACCCCACCGAACATGCCATCCTGCTGAGGACCTTCGTCCCACGTTTGATCCGGCGGCACTCCTGAATGGACCTCAACCCACTCCACGGTCCATGCCACTGCCTTCCTACTGAGGGTCACCCCTGCCTTCCACTGCCTGATCCTGCATCTCTGGCTTCCTGGGCGAGGTGCCTTCAGCTCCACAGATGACCCTGACATGATTGATACAGCCTCCAGCTGGCCCCTGGCTTGACTGCACCTAATAACATGGGACTATATCCTGGGATTATACTGGGACTCCTATATTACTTTATTTATGCCACAACTTTCTTATAATGTGTACCTAATGAAATAATAGTGAACTAATCACCATCTGAGAGACTGAAAACCTGCCCTAAGCAGTTGGGTTAGCCCCTTGAGCTGTCGGAACTGCTCAAGGTTTCTTCCTTTACCATAACAAGTAAAAACAAAAAACGCTGATAGGGTTTTTTCTTGTCCCTGTTGCTCATTGGGCCTCTTTGTGTTAAGCGCTTTGAGACATGCCTTTTGTAAAAATGCGCTATATAAATAAAATTGAATTGAACTGAATTAATGTCAAAGGCAAAAAATGAGACAATGAAATTATGTCCAGCAGCGATAAAAAAACAGAGTAGCTCTCCGATTACCAGCATGGCTGTGGCCGAGGCCAATCAAGGAGACATAAAGGAGGAAATAACTAAAACAAACATTAGATTGGACGAGGCAGAAGAAAGAATTGGCAAAGCTGAGGACAGAATTGAAAATGCAGAAGACATAATCTTAGAAATGATAAAACTCCAAGCACAGATGGAAGCTGAGATAACTAATCAAGAGAGCCAATCAAGACGAGAGAATTTTCGCATTTATGGGATACCAGAGGAAGCCAAGAATGAATTCCCGTCTATGATTGAGTTTGTCGAAAAGTTGATTAGTGACAATCTGGACATTAAGGACAGCGCGAGCCTTCAAATAGAGAGGGCTTGATTAATAGACAATAATGCTGAGAAACATACAAGGACGTTTACTTAATTGACTGCTTAGTGACTGCTGATTTTAAATGTGATTCGGGTCAACCTTGGAAACTGGACCCTTTTCGCTCTGTCACTCACGAGGGCCCTCCTGCTGTATTGAGAAGGTGATTTTACCTTAAACCCACCTACTACCATCTGGGAGGGTCATGAGACAGACCCATACTGTGGAAGATGTTATATTGAGTTGTTCTTTCTTCCTGATTGTTTTTCCCTTTTCAAATATTTATTTTTTATTACTTAGTCGTTCTTTACTGTAAAGGGGAAGTTTTTCACTTACACAGAAGATTTGTCAGAGGATATAACTTAAATGCAAAGCATAAAAATTGCCTCTTATAATGTAAATGGAATACAGTCCTGTTAAGAGGGGAAATATTTTGTCACAGCTGAAGGATAGAGTGCAGATAGCTTCTCTACAAGAAACCCACCTGAATAGTTCAGAACATGCCAAATTGAACAACTATAAGTCCTAACAATAGCCTAAGAATTGGTGGAGAAGGCCACAATTTTTTTGTGGCAATGGGTGCTGATGCTTCCAAGGGTAGCTACAAAGAATGGGGAAGTTGCGCAGGCACTTGTCACCCGAGACATCAACGAGTACTCCACAGTCCCCAGGACCAGTGAAACCTTTGAGAAAGAGGGTTCTGTTTTGTTTTCCCAGGTCTCTCAAAAAGAAAAGGTTTTATAGAGAGCAGGTTGCTGAGGTAACAAAACGCTGTTGGATGCTGTATCAGCATCAGCCTAGGCAGTTGGATGACCCAAGGTTTCTTGGCCAATACATACACATACATATACACACACACACACACACAAAGGGTGAGATTTGTAGGGGGGGATGGGTAGGATCATCCCCACCTCTGCTGAATGAATTTTATCCTAGGGGGATAAAACCCCATCAATAATTAAAAAATAACAATTGAAATTGTTATTAATTGAATCATTCATTAATTGAATTGAATTGTTTTAATTGAAATCAGGTTGTGACAGTTTCTTACAAGAGAATAATCTACATTTTCAGTAGCCTTCTAACTTTCAACATGACCCGAATTTACTTCCCCATGCACATAAATACCGGTAGTCCAAAGAGACAATCTCAGCCAATCCTCTGACATGTTCGTGTTAAGGTTAATAAGGTTCACAAATTACCCCCTGGCTTTTTCAAACGCTAGTTCTGTTAAAATAAAACCCCTACATCTTTAAGTTCACAACTTTTCCCCAAATGGATTTATTAATCATCTATTGGATTTTGGTGAGTGTATGACAAAACTCAAATATGACCATTTTCACCTGGAACCGCCGAGAAGTCATTTTTACCTCTTTATTTAGATCACCGTTTACAGCTGTCATTTTTCTCTCTAACAATGCTAGACACACGTAGGGCATCCGACATAGATTTCGCAATATTTTAATCAAAGACATGGACACTCAGAAAAGATGGCGAGGCAATACACTACCCAAGCTGTAACCAGGTGTTTTAATATATTGGACATAGGCCGCACTGTAGGCTACTGGAGCTGCACAGACACAAATATTGCCCAGCGATTTCACCCTGGAGCTCTTCAAGCTGTTGCGCAGGCCTACATCGTTTGTGAATAATGTGCATGCGTGTGTGTGTGTGAGTGAGAGAGGGAGAGAGAGGGAGCGTAAGGGGGAGAGGGGGAGCGTTTGTTACTGTAAATAGTTATTTGAGAGTTTTCATGTTTGTGTTAACCTACAGTAGGCTAATTACAGTAATTAATCATTCAATTCAATATAAATAATTAAAATAAAGAACTCTACTGCTGACGCTATTCCAGCATGGGAGTCAAAATGACCGGCGGTCAAATGACTTGGCGGTTCTAGGAGGACTGGAATGTTGGCGGTTCTAGTGTTAAACCTGTTGATTTTTTTCTTTGATCGTGAAACAACAAAAAAAAACATCCCCCCTCTTTTTTTGACAAATCTCACCCTGTACACGTATATGTAAAACACACACACACAAAGAAGTTTTTCCTTCACCCTGTTGCTCACGGGTATTCTTTGCTGCAAAGAGCCATGAGACAATACAATTATAAAAAGTACTGTATAAGCACAACAGAACTAAATTCAATCGTGTTTGTTTTACTACTCCCCACATCAATTCAATGAAATTTTATTTGTATAGACCGTTTCTGGTGACTCAACGTTCTAATTCAAACTGGAGGCAAAACCAGAACAAGCAAACACTACCTGACTACCTGATAGTTAACTTGTTATGCCATCTTTGTGTTGTGTTGTTGGTTGTCAGTATAGACAAACTAAGGAATCAACATTAAAGTTCTATCGGATATCTGCCAGTGAGAAAGCTTTATGGCATTTAACGATGAAACAACAAAGTAACGGTAAACAATTCTGCAATCAAACATAGATGCACGCTACACAAGTTGTCCTAAAATGTAGCCTGATTTTCGCACAATAGCCTAATAAGCCTACTTGTTCTTCACTGACATAACGACACACTGGTAACCAAGCTGTCCAAGAGACAAGACATCTTGAGAAAGAGTTTCTAGAGGAATTACAATATTAGATAAATTAACGCTAGCTGTACTCTGTGAGTAATCCCTTTTTTTCAAAACATATTTCTAGCAGACGCAAATAGCACAACTTCTATTGCTTGTGAGGAATAATCTTCCACAAACAAAGCAGAGCCTGTTTTTTTTTTTTCGTGACCACTGTGCAGGTTAATACAAAACAGCCTTAAACGTTAGTATAACATTAGCCTACTTCTGATACACATTAGTCATTGCATTGAATTTGCCTACTTGTAATATGACATTGTAGCAAGTATTATTTATTTTTAAAGCACATTTAAATAGAGTTTTCAGCTGACCAAAGTGCTGTACAAGAGAATTAAAAATACAATGAAATGGAATATAAAATGATAATAACATTTAAGAGAACACAAATACTTTCAGACAAGATATACATATGAGGGACAGTGGCAAGTTAGGGGGAGGGGAAGGCCAGACTATAAAGGTAAGTTTCAAGTCTAGATTTAAAAACAGAGATGGATGAAGCACACTTGACGTCAGAGGGTAACTGGTTCCATAACCGTGGGGCCGCAACAGCAAAGGCTCTATCACCTTTTAGTTTTAGGCATGAACGGGGCACAGATAACAATAATTTATCAGTGGATCTAAGGGATCTGGGTGTGGAGTGTAAGTGGATAAGGTCAGTAATATAAGATGGGGCCAGCCCATGTTGGGCCTTAAAAACAAGTAGTGAAATCTTAAATGGTACCCTGTATTGGATGGGGAGCCAATTCAAGGAGGCAAGAATTGCTACACAAAGATAATTTGATAATGCCAGATGGTCAGCATGGAAAGAATTTTTGTCTGTTTATTTTGAGCGGTATGAAGTGAATGTTAACATATCTGTCTAGCCGATAGCTAGGGTAATTGTAAAGCACGTTACTGGTCCAATATGAGATTAGAAAGTGTGGTAGCCTACTTACCCAGCCCTGCAGGTGCAGGTTGCCATCATTATGCAGCCATGTTTTCTATTGCTAACAATCCATGGGTTATACAGGTTTGTATTCTGGCCAAGCAGCTAGGCAAAAATATAGTAACATAGAACTCCTCCGTGAAGTTGTGGTAGGCTTTGCCAAGACATAGTATCCAAATCAGTTGTATGCCTGACGTTTTAATCTTGTGTATGCTTGGCTTTTCAATTTAATAGGCCTATGTTTAAATATCAGGCCACTCCACGGTCGGCAGTTTCATCAAATCTTTGCAGACAGTCAGCATGTAGCTTGCTCCAGTTGCTAACGTTAAAGAAGAATTATACTCTTTTTGATCCTGTGAGGGAAACGCCTGTCTAATAAACGTTTGATGTACATCCTCCACCATTTAAGTAAACAATACCAAAACAACAGAAGAACAGCTTAAAAGTAATAGCAGGACAGGTAATATGAATGAACTTAATTAATCTTTTTGCCTCCAGTTTGTGCACAAAAATGTTACAATGTTTACAAACTCAGAAGGGGTCTATATCGCATTTTACAAAAGACATATTTCATAGCACTTCACAACAAAAATGCACCAATGAGCATCATACACATTCATTATTCAAACTGGCCTTTGTTATAATAGGTCTTTCCATTAAATGGGTCCGCCAGCTGAACACATTATAAATAATTGCATTTCCCATATGACTGTTGTGGTAGAGCTATAATTCTAGATGCATTTGTGCATCTAGGTGCATTTGGGAGTTAGTGTGTGGGTAGGAGTGTGTCTTATTTCACAACACATTAATAAGAAGGGGTTGTTAACCTCCAAATTGCAAAAAGAATGTTGCAAACAGGAACTGACCTCTGGGCTCTGGATGGGTGGCAGACAGTGAAGAGCTCTCACCAGCTGAAGAGTCACTGATTCGTTGGCCAACACACATGGTTTTTAGCATCTGGAAGACAGCCAGTGGAGCCACATTCATCTTCAGCAGGTCCAAAATAATCCTAAGGGGCAAGAAAGCAGACCTAAATCTGGAGGCTTGAAACATTTTCAGGTGGCATGGTGCACCAGTGGTCAGGTCTCTCGACCGACAATTTGGCTACTACTGTATTTTCCGCACCATAAGGCACACCAGATTATAAGGCGCACCTTCAATGAATGGCCCATTTTAAAACTTTTTTCATATATAAGGCGCACCGCAACATAATGTGCATAGAATAGAAGCTACAGTAGTGGCTGGGGTTGCGTTATGCATCCCCTAGATGGAGCTGCACTACAGAGAATTTCAACAAAACAGTCAACAAAGCATCTTGCTTTGTTCCTTGGGAAACTCTGTTTAGTCGTCTGCTGCATCTTGCTTTGTTCCTTGGGAAACTCTGTTTAGTCGTCTGCTGCATCTTGCTTTGTTCCTTGGGAAACTCTGTTTAGTCGTCTGCTGCATGGTGCACAAATAGAACGTAAGGTCGTGTAAAGCCCACCTTTACCTAACGTTCACTGTAGCTAGTTTCAAACTAGTGCCATTCTTTATTTCAGTTGCACCACTATAATTCTCCTCTCCTTAACCAACTTCCTTGACTAAATTCAACATCAGGTCAACCAGTAAACGCAACCATGCAGCATTCCAACTTAATAAAAAAGTTAAGAAATCATCAATGATAAAAAGAATGGTGCAAACGGCACGAATTTCATTGCAAATTTCGGCCTTCCCTGAAAACCCAACCCAAAGAAGAAGCAGCCTACCTCCCTCGTGCAACTTCTGGTGCTGCATATGATGGCCTTGTAGTCTGGCACATATTTAGTTAGGTGACGTTTCATGCAAGCATTGAGGCTTGTATCATTTAAACAGGAGCGATAGTTTGTAGTAATAGGTCTTTGAGTTGCATTAAATGCGTGACGACTCGTGATGCTCAGCACGGTAGTATGGGTTTTTCAGTGTAAGCTGTCTACATGCTAAGCTACAATATGGGATATTATGTAAGAACGAGACTAGAGTTTGCAGTTAGCCATCTTAGCATTAAAATAGAAAATAGGGATCTTATACAACAGCAGGTCATTGTTGGCTCTTTACTTAGTACAAATTATTCTCACATTAAGTTGCCAGTGAGATCGGCCACATTATTTAATCCAGATCCTGCTTATTTTATCCTGTTAGGCTTCTCACTCCCCCTCTAGTCAATTCCACACCACAGACAGTGCAACTTTTTTTCTTTACAACATCTACATCTCCTGGGTTTCGTCACATGCTGCACCGTCATTGTCAAAGTGAGTGAACATTTATTGTGTGTTTACGTAACGTGCAACGTCTCGTGATCTCAATCGCGATAAAGACGGTAGACCATAAATCTCTATCGGTTGACAAATTTCTACCGGTTACTCCGGTATACCGGAGTATCGCCCAACCCTACTGGCCGCTAATAAAAACTAATTGTTAGATACATTTCTGTCTGTTCCTCGAAGGACAGCGATAGTGGCAGTAAAAAAACAACCCAATCAGGTGACTGGGCCAAACACAATTTGAGAATATTAAACATAAAAAATGAAAAAAATAATTAATCAAAAATTGTCGGATTCTGGATTTAAAAGAAATGATGTGTCTATACTTTGGAGCAATCTGATCATGAATATACATGTTATGGAGGCATGAGAGATGTGTGGTAATTGTACTAGAGGACACAAAGTCACGTAACCCCATTCATTCTCTATAGAGGACCTAGGCCTCGCAAACTCGCTTACCTCTGAAAAGTCAAAGGCATTTCACCTTAGCTCAGTGCTACATAGTACCTAATGTACATCGAAGGTGAGTCCGTTTCCGTATTTTCCGGACGCTACACTGAATACTAGGCCTTTAACAATACACCAAATCCACGATTCGTTTCATATCGATATTTGTCCCACAATTCGGTTCGTATAACGATTTTCTTTTATTTTTTTTGGGGGGGGGGGGGGGGATAAAAGATGCTATTAAATTAAATAACATTTTATACATTAAATAACATGATAAAATAACATTGAATGGAACAAATAACATTAAACTGAACACCAAAGAAAATTATAGGCCTAAAAATATTGACTATACAAATTATTAAAGGGATAGTTCGGTTTTTAACACATTAAGCCCCTTTCACAGGTTGTCTAAAATGCAATAATGTGGTTGACATCGAAATTTTGACGATTGCTTCTGTCTCGGCTATTGAAATGTAGAATCGCCTCTGCCTGCCTTCAAAATGGCTAGCAATGGGCATGTGTTGTTTCTATCCTTAAAACACTGGTTTTAAAAAAGTGCTACAAACCAAGTGGTAAGTGGTGCTCAATGATGTTCCAAAACATGTATCGTAGCGAAATAAAGCTTCCATCATGTTTTCATCATGCACTTTGTTTATATGAAAGAGCAAATAGATCCCTATGGGACTTACAAAATGGCAAATAAAACATGACAGAAACTGTATTTTGCTACGATACTTGGGTTGGAACATCAGCAAATGCCACTAATCACTCCATGAGTAGCACTTTTTTAAAACCAGTGTTTTAAGGATAGAAACAACACATGCCCATTGTTAGCCATTTTAAAAGGCAGGCAGAGGCAATTCTATATTTCCCAAATAGCCGAGACAGGAGCAATCATCAAGATTTTGGTGTCAACCACTTTATTTCATTATAGACAACCTGTGAAAGGGGCTCAATGTGTTAAAAAACCGAACTATCCCTTTAACTATATTTCTGACAAATCGACACTTGTATGGCTCTCATACACAGCGCATGTTTGGAGGACATTAGAAGAAGTTTAGATTGCACATTTTGAGATAAATGCGCCCGGTTTGGTAATGTGGCGCTAGCACACTAGGTAAATACTTGAACCTCTCGTTTTCAACAATCGAAAAGGGTTGCATATCCATTGCCATAGTAGTTTCAATTAGTTTCAATTAATTTTTGTGCTCGATCTGAATTGGCTGGAAACTTAGCTTGAAATAAGCAAAGTTATAAGTGGGCTGCTTGGGTTATAAGCTGGTGCCGTAGAGTGTGCGCCCGCTTCTTTGTTCGTTTCAGCTTCTTAAAACACTTACGGCAATTTGTGTGGGTCTTGTCGACTACACGAATGCGTCCTTGTTTTCCAGTGGGTAGCCGGAATGTTGCAATACTGCCGTTAGTTGCCGTTTCCTCGCGTTCTTTAACTTGCTCAACTTTTGTAGATAGATGTCACGTAATTGGGGGAGGCTTACAGGTAAAATGAAATTATTTATTCTTAACTAGTTTTGTGGTGAAAGTATACGTATTTTGTAATTGTAACTTCAAATAATTCTAATAATAAGTTAGAGATGTGGTAGCATTGGATCTGGACGGGAAGGATAACTAGTTGGAAGGGGTGTGTCGCGATTCTGCCTTCTCACACCATGAAACAGGTTTGTGGTTCTGAGTTCCGTGATTTTGGTTTCATATCGCATATCGTTACAGCCCTACCGGTTACGTTACCGATGTGTTACTCTAAGCCGCATTAAACTAGCTTGAGTACATCAGAGCAGCAGTGAAGCGAATATTCAAAAAAAAAAAAAGAAACTCCAACATGTTGGAAATTACTACTAATGGCGCATTTCCGTAAAACCCCGGTGTTTGGGGTAAAGCCTTGGGCTTGACGTCTTTCCATCATCGGGGCTGGCCCAGGGCAGGGGCCCAACTGGAGTTGGGCCGAACCGAGGCCAGACCAAGGACTTTGAACGGGAGTAGGAATGGAATCAAACGTAATAAGAAGGCAAAAAAACAGATTTTAGCCTAGCCAGTTGCCGTTTTTTCAGTTAGCCTATTTGTTGCAACCCGCATCCTCCTCTTTTGCCTGCAGGATTATTTGGTACCGCCTGGCACGTTTTGTTCGTCTCTCCTCATTTTCGTGGAGAAAACAAATGTTTTAGTTGTATATAGGCTGAACACAAACAAAGTTTTCCACGTCCAGCTTTCAGTAACCCGGGCTAATGTGTTTCTACAGAATTAAATTACAGGATTGCCAGCCTTTATGACTATGTCCAGCAGAACCATTTACCATTTAATATTATGTAGGCATAGGCTACGTTTTAGTTTCAGCACTAATATCGTAGGTTAATTCTGCTATGATAGACGGCGATATGCATCTTTATCTGGAAATTAACGTAGGCTATTATATACGTATAGTAACCATTCCAAGTTCACCTAAAACCCCGGTGTTAAAGCTTGGTAATGGAAATACAACACTAAGCACTGGTGCTAAGCACTGGTGTTTAAGACCGGGGTAAAGCCTGGAACCAGCCCGGGGCTGTAGTGGAAATGCACCATAAATAACCTACTAAATAGTTTTCTATAACTTACAGAGGGTGAAGAGATATTTTACTTACTTGAAGACTTCCTGGTCTAAAATGATTCCAGCAGCCTGAGTAAGATCAAAGAGCTCACACTCTTCTGCACTGAGAGTCTTTTTTTTTCTGTTGCTGTATTTCTGCACATTCCCACTGAGTGTGACACCAAGAGAGGAGGAATCTGAAGTCATTAGCACTGAGGCAGGCTGCATTTGTAAATGAGACACCTGAAAACAGGAAAAGAAAATTAAGGCATGTTAAATAATGGGGACATCAAGCCGGCAGTGTGCATTTCCATCTATTACCCTACCAAACACACCCTAAAGCCTATGGCTGTTGAACCCAAGAAGAGATGGCTTTTGATCATCACATAATATCACATAATAGGATGATTGATCGGTTTATCATCAAATTACTGCCGCATTAGATAAAGAATGTCGAAAAAGTATGATGTAAAACAATCAACCGAATCTCTGATGTTTCACATTTAATTCGATGTTCATTGACTTCATACCTTTTGAAATACATTATGACATAAGAACATTTAAGTTTATTTCACTTATGGGGATTTCTTATAGAGTTCTGACCTGACAAACTATGATAGGTATGCTAGCTAACTGGTACATTATACCGTTACACTATACCGTTTTAACATTTACTGGATGGACTTCATTTGACACCCAAGACCCTTGAGATAAAAGTAATGGCATTGCTTAAGGTAGGAAACATTATACCGTTGTGTAAATAAACTTTAAATGCGTAAACATTCGTAATACTGCACGGAACTGGCTTCACTGACGTTAATGTGTTTTGCTTTAAAATCACTACTAAGGTTCTTTGGTGTAGTTTTGTTATCCATGTGAAGGTATTTTTCTTTGCGAAATTGTTATCCTTTTATATTGTTTAGTCTAGGTTCTGATATACATGGGTCTTATACATGTAAATACAATTCCTAAATTATTGTTTATTTAGAGCCTTGTTGTCATGGTATAATTGGTACACAGAGACTATCTGACATGTTTCAGAAATACACACCTCATTTAAGACAAGAAAAAAGCTTTTAACCTAATGATTTACTTATCTTTGTTTTTACATTGTTACCTTCATCAATTTTACTCTTGCTACATTTGAAATTATTTTATTAGCTTGATTCATTTTACTGTACTTTGCTTTTATTTTGTACATCACAATTCCTTTGTTTGTGAAATATGCTATATAAATGAAATGGTCTTGCCTTGCCTATGACAGTGTACATCCCATCCCCCATTCACACACAAGTATTCATACATCAGTGGCAGAGGCTGCCAGGCAAGGGGCCATCCGAGAGCGGTTGGGGTTAAGGATCTTGCTCAAAGATACTTTGATGGAATCATGTGGCGCAGGGGTCGAACTTGCAACCGTCTGGTTACCAAACGGCACCTCTACGACCTGAACCACCATCGCTCTATTTGTAAAAGGTGATCACCACACGCTTGCTACATTCTGGCCAGGGTTTAGCTAATGCAAATAGCTAGTGAGTTTTTGACAAGTCTGATGATGGCTTGATAAAGGTGTTGGAGTTGTGCATAGCCACGCAGTCATGCGTGTACATGGAGTAGAGGAGAAGGCTCAGAACACAATGTTGTCGAGCTCCAATGTCTCTCCTACGTTCAGCTGCGAAGTCACTAATTAGCCTAATCGTCAATCTAAGGAGGGCCTTGGTAATCAAGCAAACTCCACCGCAGTTAAAAAAAACTCATGGACACATACAGACGGTCACTGACCTCTGTCAATTCTACAACTAATTCTACAACTAATTCTACAACTAATTATTTGTCATTCACGATGGAGCACAATGAGTCTTCCATTGACTTCCTAGACTTAACACTTTATAAAGGAGACAATGATATGATTGAGACTACAATCTTTCGTAAACCACTCAGTAGGAATACTCTACTGATGGCAGATAGTAACCATCCTAAACAGCTTTTGAAGAATATTCCCACTGGGCAATTCCTAAGACTGCGCAGAAATTGTAGCAAAATCAGTGTAAAGCCAATGAAATGAGTGAGCGATTTCAACAAAGAGGCTATCCTATGGCCTATATATCATCTGCCCACCAGCGAGCTTTAGAGACAGAGAGGGAAACTCTTTTATTTAAAAAAACTAGAGCTACATCATCCCCAAGACTGGTTTTCTCCACAGAGTATTCTCCTGTAGCTGGAAAGGTGAAAAGTGTAATTTTGAAACACTGGAATGTTTTGAAAAGTGATCCATCTCTGATGGACATTAGCTCCATCCGTCCTCTTGTCACTTTTAAACGTTCACGCAACCTGAGAGATAGATTAGTTCATTCAGAAACGAACATTTCTAAGGCTGCATCCTGGTTACCCAGTCAACCTAAAGGCTTCTTTCGGTGTGGCCATTGTACACAGTGTCCAAATTCATCAGATATTAAATATTTCACACATCCACGCACAGGCAAAAAATATCAAATTAAGAATTTTATCAATTGTCACAGTACCCATGTTGTTTATATGCTGAAGTGCCCTTGTGGTTTGGTTTACATAGGTCAAACCAAAAGAGCACTCAAAGTTCGTATTTCAGAACACAAGACTGCAATAAGAACAAAAAACATGGATTATGCTATGGCCCGTCACTATGTTCAAGCCAATCACAGTTCGGTAGCCTCACTAAAATTTTGGGGAATAGAAAAAATTGTTCCCCCCACTAGAGGGGGCAATGTGATCAGCTTGTTGCTTCAAAGAGAAGCATTTTGGATCCACTCTTTAAATACAGTGGAACCTTTTGGTATCAATGAAGAACTTTGTCTTTCTTCTTTTTTATGAATGTGTATTATTGAAAAAAGATATCTATTTGTATGATTATTTCTTATGTATTCTTTTCTAAGATATTACCTGCTGTCTCTTTAAATGTGCAAAGGTGTTTCCACCCCTAATTATGTGGTTGAATAGAATGTGATTGTCTCACAGAACTGAGGCCAATTGTCTAATTGCCTACCAAAGGTTATATGAGGTGCCTCTACTGTGTTTGAACTATGACTCTGACAAAGACGTAATGTCGAAACGTTAGTCAATCTTGCACAAATAAAAAGACTGCAAGTTTCATCAGTGTGCTCCTGTCCTCTCCTTAAATAAGAACGGTCACTGACCTCCGTTTGTGTTCCTTGAGAAGCAAATTGCCAACCTACTGTATGCTACGACAGTGAGAAGTAGCCTAACTAATGACAAATGGTTTCCCCACGCTGTTCAGACAGTGCAGGGCACCTTTCTCGCTGATTATAAACTAACAGAAGCAACCAAAGCAAACCTACCGCACAACTGCCGCTCTACCCTCCGACCAGAGTGGTCTGCCGACTGAATGACCTCTTGTCTGGCGCTGCCTACACGACTTCCCCTGGGGCTGGAGTTCAACCACCTATACACAGAGATTGGCTTATTCGGAGGTAACCCCGACACATCGCACATCGGAGAGGTATTCCCAAGCACTCAAGCAAGCCCGCATTCAAACATGTTCACTCGTCACACTTAAACTGATTGTTTGCTAATGGACCCGTGTTTGATTCTTAAACTCTGACTACGAGTTTTCTTTTTAACGAATGTTGATTCCCCAACTACTAAACTAACGTTTATTTGGAATGCTTGACTTGGTTCGTCTAAATACTGACAAATAAACACAACTATTTTAGTTGATAACCTCCAATAGGAGCAAAGGACATTTAGTGAACATTTGACGTACATTCTTTTTTTTGTGGGAGGGGGGGGGGACATTGTTTTGTTGAAAACAGAATTTAACTAACAGAAAACAGAATTTAACTAAGTTATTCTAAGACATTGTTTGGTTGAAAATACCAAACCCAAGTTGGACGTGCAATTTGACGTGTATATGGTGCATTGTGACGTTTGGTGTTTACACATTATGACGTTTGACGTTTATGCATTGTGATTTTTGATGTTTATAAGTATTGTGTTATTGTGGTTTTGAGTGAGGGCCAGACAGCGCTAACAAACTGTTTCCTAATTCCACTGTTTATGAAAGGGGCTAACAAGTGTGATATGGATTATATTGTAAATGTATTGTAAATGCGATCAGCTGTGGGCCCTGTGACATTTTGAGTTGGTAAAGTTGGTAGCTTGCGCTACCTGGAACCTCTAGAAAATAAATAACTGAAATAAATAACTTTCAACCAGCAGCAGAATCGTTACACCGTGCTGATGGTCAAGGAGGATGACGTGATGCAGCCCATTCTTACCACCTGTTTTCGTCCAGAGTGGAAGTCCAGTATCCAGCTACATAGGCCGCTGTGCACTCCTAGACTCCTGAGCTTGCCGTCAAGCATACTGGGGACAATGGTGTTAAAGGCTGAGCTGTAGTCTACAAACAGCATCCTTATGTACGTTCTTTTCCTCTAGGTGTGTCAGGGAGGTATGCAAAAACAAATCGTGAAATCCTGGAGGGACTGATTATTACTGGGACTGAGAATGTTGTGTCGCCGACATCACCATTTGTTAGGTATATATATTTTTGTTGTTTTTTCTTGTTATGGAAAATGCATTTTTTGTAGAATCTGTTTTGTAGTGTTGCTTGAATGATTGCGTGCATGGGTTAATTTACTCTAAAAACACTCAAGAACAGCGCAGTAACAAAAAAAAAAATTGCAACAGACTGATACAATATCACTAGTCCGTGTCTATTGTATGCCATGGACATACGCCCTAGTTGCCAGTATCATGCAATGTCGCCACCCTATGGCCTTGTTACATAATGCGAATTTGCACCCTTCGTGAAATGAAGCATTTTCTGCATAAATATTACCCGTTCCTTCAAGATTTCTTAAGCATTACGGTCGCCACTTTGAGAAAAAAAGCAAGATAACACGATTGTTAGCCTCAATAATTACCATGTCAGGACAATTATTTCAGAAGTTTGTATCTCAGAAATGTAACTGTAAAGTATCGCGATTCTTTGTTGTAGTTAAACATCTAGGTGTCTCCTATCTTGTAAACATGAAATAATAATAGCACACTCAAAAATAAGAGATTTGAGCAAGTCAGAATGTATGCATGTAAAAATTCCATTGTAATAGGGTTTATTATAATTCTCTCCAATATAACACAGTATATAAAGTTATTTTATGAGACATTTTTATATAGGTAGCATCTAATGAAAGTAGCGCAATGACCGCACAGCTTTAGCGGCGCAAATACAACAAAATTTATTTTTCGATCTTCGCTGCAACGAAAAAATACATTGAAGTCTATGGGCACCGTAATTTCAATGGTAGCTGCGGACAACAAAAAAGGACCAACACAAGTTCAGGATAGCTTGATGCCGGTCTTTCAAGGGCCTGTAACGTTAGTTTTTAAAATGCGACGCAAAATGCCAGCCTGCATGGCTAATGTAATGCCAGTCATAGCTGCCAGCACTCACGTTTTCCCCAATCAGACCAATCTTCCAGTCTCCTCCCATTTTGTCATTTCTCCCGATAATCTTACGGAATTTATTAGGTCTGAGGCCATCCTTAAAAATATTTTTGTTTGCCGTAACCCGACCGACCCTGCCGACCCCAATGTCTCCCCCCCCCCTTAGTCCGACCAACTTGCCAGTTGCAAATTGCGTTAAGACCGACCAATTGTTTTTATCATTACTCTTCTTCAAAAAACCAATACAAATAAATACAAATTTTCTTAAGTATAAATATAATACAAATTGCCTACATACAAACGTAGGCTACATTCTTTGTTTCAAATAAAAACCTCTGGTGTCATGTGTTTATGTTTGTCATGTGCCTTGCCTACACGCTATGCTTTCAGTTTCGTCAGTGTTTCGTGCTTGACTGTAACGATGGCTGAACACTGTAGCCAATAAAATGTTTGCGGTCAGCGTCAGAACTTGTACAAGTACAGGCACTATTGTCCACCTGAAAAATTCATTAAAACACTTGGACATTGCGATGACTTGGCACAAAGTTCTGGAAGAAGTGTGTCCAGATATTTTCCCATACCTTCTCCCTATGCATGTGATGGTGACCGTGTCAAAAGACCTTAATGACATCCACTAAGGTTTTGGTGGAAGAAACTAAAAAAATTGAAGACGTATTACTATTCGACCCAGCATTCAAAGTGGTTTCTTTTGGATTTAAACATTTAAGTGACCCGTCACCAACACCACCGTTAAGGGATGCACTTTCCGTCATGATGAGTTTCAGCATTCTTGACTTAGCAGATAGCAGGCTTTTTATAAGGAGCTAGCATGCATATTACCTGTTAATGTTAGAAGCTAACTTCAAAAGTGTTTGAGATGGAGGATTTTGATATATCCTTTGCTTATGAAATACGTCTGTAAGAGTCTACATTTAGGCGCTCATTATTTGAAATTCTTGGTCATATATGTGTAGGCTACCAAGGAGTATTTTGTATGGGATCATTATATAGGCTAGCAAGGACAGCTAGTTCTATAGACGGTTAAGAACTAGCTACTGGTTGGAGCCTTTTGGTGGAGAAAAGAAAGCAACGTAACCAGTCTCTGATTTGTAGGTTGCACTGACACCTCGCGGTGAATGCAAGTAAATGTATAATCTAGTTCCCAGTAACATCATTAATATATTTTCATAGGATTTATTTTTTGTTTACTTTTCTGACAGTGCAGCATATTTAAAGCTATAGCCTACATTTTAGTAAATTCAAGTTTATTTATATAGCGCATTTCATACACAGAGGTCATTCAATGTGCTTTACATACAAAAGCAAATGGTTTAGATTCGTAAAGTCTGTTATTTTCAGAGTAAGGGTAAGGGTTTTTTTTAGATGGTTAGGGTGACAAAGAGAGGGGGAGAGAAAGAGAGGGTTAGGGTGGGGGAGAGAGAGATAGAGAGAACCAGAGATGGGGGAGAGAAGTTTACCAGAACATTGGGCCTTTTGATAGAGGTACTTACTGATTATTAATGTCATATTTGTGTATGAAAAATATTTTAAACCTGAAAAATTACACAGTGTAGCTTCAAGAAACAATTAGCAATCTAACGAAACAAAACAAAACCACGGTAACGTCCTTTGATGATAGCTTTTCAGTTCTGCCTTTTTAGTTTTGGCTAAACTAAAGCCAGAACTGAAAAGCTATCAACATATCTGTCCACATGAAATCCATTTCGACTCACGGCTTCAGCCCTGATCACAACACAACAGTCGTTCAACTCACCTTTCACCAGTCCTTTTGAGAATAACGTTAGGTAGTGGTTAACGTTAATAATAATGGAATTCCGCGACCACCAACTCCAAATCGACCACAGTTACAAGACACCGCAGTCCATACTGCTAAAACAAACTGTGCTTCCCTACAATAATAGCCTACTACCTAAACTTGACTAGGCGTTCTGTTCGTCCTGTCACGTCACACCTATCTTCTCGAACCGAGTATTACCAGTAGGCTACTCATAACAGAAATCTTGTATACGGACTACTACTCTACTCATAAGACCAGAGACGAGAACGAGACAGAGAATACTCCTTCTGCTTCTCTAGTTATTTCGACGGTTGGCATCCAACACTGTGCATTACCGCCCCCAACTGTTATGGGAGAGCATCAATAGGCCAATTTCACAAAAAAAACATACCGGAAATATTTCAGTTTAGCAACGTGTGGGAAATATCGTTCAATCAAATCAATTGCCTGTAGCGACTGAATGTTACTAATGTATATATAAATATATATCAATGCTTTAAGAACAACACAATACAGTAGAGCAAATGAAATGAACATGAACACAAAGATACACACACACACACACACACACACACACACACACACAAACAAACACAAACACATGGAAAACAGTCATGAGACATAAGGAAAAAACACAATGAGTACATGTAGTCAGATATACAAAGAGGAAAGAGAATCCTCTATTCAACGTTGTACCAATGAGACACAGCAATCTGTCATTATTCTTTGAGTTATTTCTAACTATATATCAAGATTTAATGAGTGCATCCATTTCTGTAGAGAACAAAGAAAAGGAGGGTTGCATTTTTTCCACTTTTGCTTATGAACAGAAGAGTACTTCGTAGGGCCCAAAAGATTTTGAAACAGTTTGTTTATACCTCTAAAACCTGGAAGACGTCTACGTAGTCACAAGGCTAGAACTGAGAAGTTTTTATCCCCAGGCCATTCAAACTGAACACACACCACAATGACTTTGGACATATTCACCCTCCAACACTCACATCTTAACTTTTTTACTTACATACATACACACACATATACACACTCTCTCTCTCTCTCTCTCTCTCTCACTCACACACACACACACACACAAACACTCTCTTTACATCTTGCTCTTTCCTACACACAATACACACAAACACACTTTTTTTCATCTTTCTCTTGACTCACACAAATAATAACACACACACACACACACACAAACATCTACAACTGACTTGCAGTATCAGGACATCACCCAACAGAGAACTACTATTCCCCCCCCCCCCCCCCCCCCCCACTCCCCAACCTAGCCCCCCCCCCCCTCCACGCAACAGTACTCTACCTTCCACTTATTCATCAACTAGCTCCTTCCCCAAATTCACTCAGCACACTGTCCTCCCCAAAATTGTAGTGCCAGCTGCCCCCAACACAACTTACCAGAACATTGCTCCCTCATTTGCAGGCTCAGGTGGTGTAGTGTGGCATTTAATTGGCACCAATTAAAAAATATCGCAAAAAACACATACAGTACCCACTGATGGCCTTGTGCGTTCTATCCTCAAGCATAACACTTTTTAAACTAAACATGACATCCTGTTAAATTAAATGTGGGTGTCTGCAAAAACACTGTGGCACCTGCAAAACATTTCAGATGTACGGGGGGGGGGGGCTAAATGCCACATAAACAAGCTAACGTTATAAGTATAACGAAGAAAACTTTTGATGCTAATATAGAAGATTTGTGGGAAATTACATGGATAATCAGCATTTATGCTAATTTTTTAAATTAGTCAGCCTTAACTACATTAAAGAGAATCGATTTATTTAATGTGAATGAAATACCCTAGTACTAGCGTTCAACTTCATTGAGCTGCAGCCATGCATCCAATTATGTAGACTAGAGTAGGCTACAGTACGTGAGATGAACTGGGGAAGCAGGCAGTGGGCCAAACCACTGTGAGGAAAGGGAGGGTGAACTCAACTGTTTCAGAATTCTTTTTTCTTTTCTGCTTACAGTTATTTTAGATATACATAAATTTTTAACAATAGCGAGTGTTTTATACGTATATATTCCTTTTTTTTTTTTTTTTTACTTTATTGTTTTTTGGGGGGACAACCCTTGGATGGGAGGGGACATGTCCCCTGTGTCCCCCCTGGGATTTTTGCCCATGGGTGTAGTGTACTTTAGTTTGGTGTAGTATAGTGTAGTGTAGTATGGTGTAGTGTAGTGTGACGGTGTGAACCCCACCGCATTATTTATTTCTTTTGTTTGTCATAAGAGTATTTGTTTTGTTTTTCTGACTAACTTAGGTGGACATACGGTAAGTTTAGTTCAGTTTCTTTGTATTTACTTTTCATTCATATGTAAGCCTACTTTTCTGTCACACTGCGCAGGTTTCCCCGAGAAGGTTGAGGAGTTAATTGGCACATATCTGCCTTAATTGATTGGCTGTTAGTAGACTGATTAGAGCCTGATGATGGAAGCCATGTGATTGGCTGCCTAGTTGACCTTCTGGTCTATTTAAACCCTCTTGGAGGGAAAGTGAGGAGGCTCTTTGTTTGTTGCACAGAAGTGCTGTAACCCAAGCTGGTGTGAGCGGTGTTTTTTTTTTTTTTTAATCGGTGTAGTTTATTTAAGTTGTGTGACAACTCACAGTTTTTCTTGTTTTAATTTATTTAAATTTAATTTAAATTTAATTTGTGTATGTTTAGTCTTTTGGAATTTCATTTTCTTACATTCTTGTATTTAGTTTATCACTTGGTTTTGGGTTTTTTGGTTAAATAAACTTATATATTTTTCACCTTACCTTTTCATCACTGACTTGGCTAAACTCTCCAGAACACGAAGCTACCCTACAACATGTGGTGTGGTGTAGTATAGTTTGGTGTAGTGTTGTGTAGTGTAATGTGGTGCAGTGTAGCCGTATCCAGTCTCACTTTTTACCATTACTAGTTTGCCCTCCCTCTCTCCACCCAACCCAACATATATACAGTACACTACCTTCCACACCCCTTTCCCACATTCATTCAGAACACTGTCCTCGACTACACTGTAGTACCAGCTGCCTCCCATCCCCCTCCTCACATACAACAGCAGTACACATTCATCCCATGCCTACTCCCCACATACACAGCACACCATTAGTGTAGTGTGGTGTAGTGTAGTTTGGTGTAGTGTACTGTAGAGTAAATAAGGGATAATGTATAGAA
>JAGFZM010000104.1:75117-134717 GCA_017657215.1 Limnothrissa miodon | reverse complement strand
TTATTTAGAATATAATAATTATAATTATCAATGTGTCCGGCCATCTTGGATTCAGTGTGGATGCAAACAGTAATTAAAATTAAAATGAAAGCAGCCGTCATAAAAAGAAAATGAAAACACTATTTGGTCCTCATTTTGTCAAGTTATATTTTGTTTTCTGAGGGAGAAGAGGGCCCATACTAAAGGCAGGACACTTATTCTAACAATTGCATTTTTTGTACACAAATATTTGTCAAAATGGCAATGTTTCAAGGGATAAATGTATACTCATTTCATCATTAAAAATCCCTTGTGATGTCAGACCCTTTTCTACACAGAAAAATAACAATGTAATAACAATGCAGATCAGAATAAACTAACCTCTTTTCCTTGCTGGTTCTACCGGCTTGTTGGTGCATCAAACTGTCCTGCAAGTGATCTGACAATAAATCATTTGTTGCATTTTTTTTCCAGTTGTCTCTTTCTTGGTCACTCTGCTTCACTGGAATTGTAAAGTGTGAAAGTATATTTAATTTAGCATCAGTGAGACAGAGAAATTACAAACTAGGGATGGGCCAATTTAATTTCGAGTAATCCACAAGTTTGAGAAACGAGTATAATTAATTGGGGGTTGAGTTTAAGCAAGGGGCAGGGCGTTTGCATCACAGTATACAGTTAACATAACATTAAAAAGAAATAACAGCATGAGGTGAAGCTGAAGCTCTTTTTATACATGACACATTGTATATTAAAAAATAATTACATAGCCTAGATACATAAATATGTAAATGTTATATTACAAATTGTATTTATCTACACAAAATGCATGTAAGCTTGAAATACGTGCCAATCCTAAAATGGGAAAAACATTGCATTTTTAGAGCCAATTGATCGTCATTTTCATGTTAAATCGATTAATTGAGTACTTGTGCACATGTCCAATTTGATTATCAATTAACCATTAATTAACCATTCTAAACATGTCACCAGTGTTCCCTCTAAGCTGCATGTGTGCGTAATTGCACACTGCTCGCACATCCTCAGCGCACAAGGAAATCAATGCAGCGCACGGACGTTATTTGGGAGACTGTGAACTACACTTTTTCAAAAGGTAATTTTGTTCGCCAGCAGTTTTTACTGTCCAAAAACAATGTTACGCCAGTAAACAGAGACACGTCAAGCACTAGGACCAACCGAGAAACGGTTACTCAAGATGAAGCCGTTTCTTGTGTGATTGGCTGTCCGCTGTCACCCCATCAGTTAGTAAACAGCACTAGGTCTGCTAGTTGCCCAGAGTCGCTGTAAATTGGGCATTTCTTCTGCCTGGGGTCACGTCAACTTGAAGAAATATCAGAGCATGTTTCATTTACATTAACATTAGAATCAGTGTCCGCACTAGATAAAGCTTCACTACACCAAAGCTACCTGAAGACCAAATGTAGCAAGCTAATTTACAAAAAAATTGAGAAGTAGATTAACTACACGTGAGCTTATTTTTAATGTACAGGCCTATAATAATAAATTATTAACATTCTTCTAATATTTTATTGATTAAACTAACTGCACTCTCAATAGCTACACAATAGTAACTGATTTGTATATAGCCTACTTATATATGACTTTTTACTGTAATGTGACCATACATTGTTGACTTTTTTTTTCTAAGTTATGGCACCACTGACACATCAAATGCGTCACACTATAGCAAGGAATTTATCTTCCATGTACGGCCTAGATAGAATATTTGCTACTGATGCTCTACTACACTACATGGTCTAAAAATAACTACGCCACTGAAAAGCTATCAAATTCAAAATATAGCGTAACTACAGCCACACTACTCACAAATGTAGTTAAACGGGTAGTTTGGCTACTAGTAGGCTAGCGAAGCTACTGCCCAACACTGCGTGCCTGACCATTTGAGAAGTGAGAAGGACAGAGGTATGGTGGCCCTGAAGTGCAAACCACAATAACAAATTAATAAACACAAAAACAAATAGAGAAACACAAACAAATTCAGAAACAACAACAAAAGTGAGAATCACAAAAAAACAAAATTGAGACACACAAAAAAAAAAGAATCACAAAAAAAATGTAGAAACACAAAAACAAATGAAGAATCTCAAAAACAAATTGTGAAGCACAATTACATTAAGAAACCGGAAAGGGTAGGTACCAGTCAGCAACAGGAGACATGTTTAGGTTATTGTGAACTGTTACAATAATATGTAATAAAATATGAATCACAGCTGGCGTGTCGTTATTTTTCAATTGTGTAGAATAACCAATATCGACACTGTTGCTGTGCCTTGGACGCTTTTTGCTTCGCTCCTGCATGACCTTCTTCCTCTGACTTATTTTCATTATTTTTAATTCTTATTTTATCTCAGTTTCATTAGTTTTTAAAGTGAGATCATTTGTTGAAGTTAGATGATACAACGGGTAAAACATGCAAAGTTCCGTAGTGGTGCACATTGTACGTTACAGGCAAGCCATCATGTCAAGATGCATCAAATGTCAAGTAAATGTTTCCTTATGTGGTATATTCCTTGTGATTTAATTCCATCATCACAAAGAAAAGAAATGTACTGGTATCGCCCTCACTTTATGTTTTACAGTCATTTGTGGGGGCTGTGCCATGAGGGAAACGTGTTTTGGAGCTAAAACTAAGTACAGTACCTCTCAAAACGAATTAACTCTAACACGGTTCTTGCCGTGTACTTTCTTTGATAACTTTTTATTTAATTTGATAACTTCGTGTTTACAGAGTTTACTTCCCACTTTAGATTTGTCTGTTAATAGTATGGTTCACCGAAGACATTTTCTCGTGTTTTGCTTGTTGCCGGTTAGCTTAGTTCAATCTGACGGAAAGCATTGAATCCAGCACTGAAGAAGAACCAACGAGACTGTGACAAAGACCCACTAGAGGGAGCGTCACAGTGCTGTTAGCCAATCAGAGGCAAGATGTTTGCATATCATTCATATTATTCATAAGAATCCTCTCGTGCTATCCCCGCCCTCATTTTCACCTAACTAAAGTAGCTTGAAACAACACAACCACAGCATATTTTTTGTCATAACAAACTCTCATGACATTTTTTAGACCACCACAACATTCATTAAAAAATGATGGAATGACACCTTTAAATTGTGGTGAGTTCTTAGTATAGTAGCTATGGTCTGTGGCCCACCTCTCTCTGGTTCTCTATATTTCATTGTATTAACAATGTTTCTCCTTTCAGCTTCCAGCTCTGTGGCCATCTGTTGTCTGTTGACATCAGTGTTCATCTTCCTCTTCATTTCCTCCTCAAGAAACCATTCAGCCATTCCCCTATTTTTTATCATATCTAAATGCAGACAAACATAGTTACATCTTGAATTCATGTTTTCTTATGATTGGACATGACAGAGAACATGACTGAAATGAAAACAAACCAACCTTTGGGTTTATCATTGTTCTTCCTTGTTGCCATGGATTCTGATTTTGACCTTTAAAAAAAAAACTAATTAGAAATTATCAGTTTATGCACATGGAAAGATTACTTTTAGTAGTTTGATATGGTAATCACATGTTTTTACAGATCAGTTTAGATACATGCCTTATGGTAGATACGGATATTTCATTGGTTGTTGGTAGTGTAGGTGCAGTAGGGAACCTGCTTGCAAGGTGAACAGAGAAGGTAATTTTGTAATGAGGTTCCTGGTGCTCAGGCTATACTGTACTGGTAGCACAATTTTCTTAATAGACACAACATTGAGCTTAATTTTACTATGCCTAAAATTTTGGTTACTATATTTTCAAGATATTAACTAGACCAATAGAATGCTTCAATATTCTTCAGATATCAGATGTGTGATGATGTTTTCTTATTGATGAATTTAATGTTGCAAAACAATTTATTTTGTACTTCTGAATATATCTAGTATACCTAGTAAAATTAATCAAATGTATTTATTAAATAAACCTCTATTAGTTTTTCAAGACTTTTTGTGCATAGTGTGATATAGCATTATGTGGCCTGCTAAGTAAGGGGTAATGGCTGCCAAGGAGTGTTATGCATAATTAAGGAAAGAGGTGGAGGCTAAGAAATTTATGATGCAGGATGCCAAGTGAAGTTCCTCCACCAAGCTCATAAGTTTTTTAAATCTCTGTAGGCCATTCTTCTAGTTGCAACACCTGATTATCCTAGCCTGATGCACATAGTCTAATTATGGGTTCTAGTAATTGGCCTAGATCTGTCTTGAAGAAGTCTGAAGAAGTTTGCCTATTACAAATAATACAGGCTGGGGGGGTCACGTGACGCTCGCTGGGGAATGGCTGCTTATACCGTGAGCTCCTGACACCATCCTGTACAATTAATATTTTAAGTTTATTTCCTGCTAATTGCTCGACGGAATTATACTTATATATACTTACTATATATTAGACTCGGATTGCCATGCTCGAGGATGCTACAGATGCAGCAAGGATTAACCCCCCTGCCCCATTGTCTGAGCTAACGAAAATACAAATAATACAGGCTAATTCAATAAAAAATTGACCAGACCAGCCCACCAACATTCTATACAATCTTTTTGGTCTCTTACAGCAACTGTGATCCAAAAAGCTCTGTAACATAGAAGCAAGATGGGTAAAGTAATCTAAGCCCTCATGCTTTCTGCTCTCCTCACTCTCAATTAGTCTCTCTCTTTCACAGACACTCTTTTGTCGTTCACTGACATAAGTCTCTCCTACTAACACTCTTTTTCTGGGGATGTGCCTCCTTTGTGTTTTCTTTCCATATCAGAAGATATCAGATGACGTTCACTCTTCCATGCATTGCACATTGGCACAGCCCCAAAGCCCCGTGATAGAAATTCTAAAATTACCAATGGGCTACAGACCATAGTTTGTCAATAGGTCGGTGGTTAGAAAACAGTTGAGCTTATTTATTTTTTAGTGAATGTAGCCTATTACACAGGCAGCATCACGAAACAGCTTGGTGTATATTTTGCTCGGGCCATCCCAATTTCTACCAGGATGCTGATCTACTGGTGAGCCGGCCAAATGAATATAATAAAAAAAGTGCCGGGACTGTTGGCCCAAATAACACGTTGGCTCACCAGGAAAATGCCCAGTACACCAGATGGCCAGTCCCTCCCTGAGGTCAACCCCTCAGGTTTGGTCTAGTACTGAGTGAAGAATGTTTGAATGTTGAATGTTTTTTTTTGCACAGTTGAATCATCTGTCATGGATCGCCCCTTCTGAACATTTTCATTTAGGGGTGTACTCACTTTTGTTGCCAGCAGTTCAGACATGAATGGCTGTGTGTTGAGGGGACATCAACTTTACACCATTATACAAACTGTACACTGATTACTTTACATTCTACCAGAGTTTCATATCTTTAGTGTTGTCCCTTGAAAAGATATAATAAAATATTTACAAAAATGTGAGGGGTGTACTCACTTTTGTGATATACTGTATGTTCCGTTTGTATCTTTGCGTGGTCAAAAAACAGTTTCGCTCCCAACTGACTAGCGTTTCTCTGAATCATCTGCCAGGCCTCACTTCCTGTGTATGTAAATAGAGGTCCAGGTGGTTGCAAAAGATGCAACATAAAAGTGCCAGCAGGGGGAGTAAATTCAAGAAAATAAATAAATATAAATTGGCTCCAACAGAGTCTGTCAGATGAGTAGGTGACCACTTAATTATGCAAAACTTTAGCGGCTACATCTGTAGGTTTGGGATCTCAAGTTAGGTATTTTGAAGTCCTATACTTATGACTGGATTTTGGCTTTGAAATGCCAGTTTAAAATGACAGGGCACTTTTTAAATTTTCTTTTTTTGTCTCCGAAAGTTTGAACATGGTACTTTTCTGATGCTCACACCAGTTCACCAGTTTGCAATGAGACCTGCTGCAACATTTTACCCTCGCTGGACATGCATAAAGCCCACAGCTAAATGTTCACAATTGTCACAATGGCTGCAATGCAAAAGTTTGATTTGATATGTTTAATGTTTAGCAACAGCTTGCAACTGCTTGGAAAATCGTGCAACGTTCACACCGCCACAATTTCTCTATAAAAACCTTTTGATCGCAAATCTTTGGTGTGAACTGGCATTAATATCTAGAGTTGAGTGGGGCATTATGACTGTTATGGTGATTTAAAAACAGCTTTGGTTGACGCGCTCATGCGCTTTCAGAATGAAAAGGTTTGAATTGATTGATTCAACGTAGGGGTTTATTTTGATTGCAATAATGAGATGTCCTACCGTACAGCATGGAAGTGCAAGGAGCCGTAATTTGAAATCTGAAATCCGTAATTTGATCCATTAAAGAAGCGCTTACTGTGGTCAAAATACGTATGGCTGCCAGCCTCGCCACCTAACTTTTCCCAAAAAAAGGGGGGTGGGACAAACGCACTTTACACTTCCATACTGACAAGACGCAACAGAAGAACAACAAATGATTAAAAATAAATAAATAAATAAGTATTATCTATATACATAAGAATAACTCATTCTGGCTTCTACAATGACATCATTCCAAAATTCTATCATTCATTTCAATGGAAGAGAAAAATCCTTAAAAACAAAGGGGGAAAATGTAACTGTTTGAAGAAGCATACCATTCCAAGGACCTGATTTATAAACAATGTGTACAGACAAAAGAATGCGTACGCCATGAACTACGCAACAAAGTAAATTTGACAGTAAAATGTGCGCACCTCCAAACAAGCTCTGACCCATGCATACACACAAAATTTGCAGTGAAGTCTAATGTCCAAAATGTGATCGTTGTACCTATTAACTGCAATCATATTGCTTATAAGGAGTGAAAATTGATTAGCTTGCATGGAAATGCAAACTATTGTTCCTCTTCTGCCTAAAATTCTGTGATTAATTCTGCTCAAACCACTTGACGTAGGAACTTAGTTCAAACTTTGTTTTGAAGCCGTCATTGATGACCTACTTCCTGCGCAAACTCAAATGAGCAAGTGCCCCACCTCCCATCATGACCACATTCTACAGAGGAACCATTAAGAGCATCCTCTCCAGCTGCGGGGCGGTGTGGGGCGGAAGCGGCACTGACTACAACAGGAAAGCCCTGCAGCGCATAGTGAACACAGCCGAGGGGATCATAGGAGCACTACTCCCCCCCCTTCTGACAGACATATACACAAGTCGCCTCTCCCGGAAAGCAACCACAATTGTGAGTGATGCCAGTCACCCGGCACACATGCTGTTCAACCTCCTGCCTTCTGGTAGAAGGTACACAAGCCTCTGCTCCCGTACCACCACTCGCCAACAGCTTTATCCACCAAGCTGTTAGGCTGTTGAACTCTTCCCCTTTCCTGCCCCTATTCCATCCCCATTAGATTTACCCCATCCCTGTAGTGAGTCTCATCCCCCTTGGTAATGAGACCACCAGGGTTGTGTTGTCTGCAAACACTAGGTGATTTGAGCTGTAGGTTGGTGTGCAGTCGTGAGTGAGCAGAGTGAGGAGCAGAGGACTGAGCACACATCCTTGTGGCGTCCTTTTGCTCAGTGTGATGCTACTTGATGTGTTGTTTCCAACCCTTACTGCTTGTGGTCTCTGACCTAGGAAGTCTAGCAGCCAGTTGCAGAGGGAGGTGCTGAGACCCAGATGAGTTGTTGGGGTATTATTTTTGCACCTACTGCTCTTTGGCTTTGTAGGGCAGTATAATGGTGGCAGCTTTAAAGCATGATGGGATAATGGCTTGCTCCAGTGAGGTGTTAAAGATATCTGTGAAGACATCCTTCACCTCCTCTGCGCAGTCCTTTAGCACGCTACCAGAGATGTTGTCCGGGTCTGCTGCTTTTCGGGGGTTGATTGTGGAAAGTGTTCTCTTCACACTAGCCACAGACAGGTGCAGGATCTAGTTGTTGGGAGGGGGTGGTGTCATCTGTGGCTGAGTGCTGTTTTGTGTTTCAAAACGTGCAAAGAAGCTGTTTAAGTCGTTGAGCAGAGAGGTGTTGTTCTTGCAGCGCTTTGGCATGGGCTTGTAGTCTGTGATGGCTTGAATGCCCTGCCATAGGCTCCGTGCATCTTTGCTGTCTTAGAAGTGGGAGGTTATCTTTCTCGTGTAGTCCTGTTTTCCTTTCCTGATGCCCCGGCACAAGTTGGCTCTTGCTGTTCTCAGGCCAGATTCATCTCCAGCTCTGAAGGCATTGTGTCTGTCCCTCAGCAGCCTGTGGACGTCCCCTATCAACCAAGGCTTCCGGTTAGCCAGTGTTGATGTTTTTTTGTGGGTCACATCATCAATGCATTTGGTGATGTAGGAGATCACAGTGTCTGTGTAGTCCTCAATGTCTGTGTGGTTGTTATAAGTGGACGCCTGCTTAAACATTTCCCAGTCTGTTGTGTTGAAGCAGTCTTGAGGACCAGAGGAGGCCCCTTCTGGCCACACGCTGTTTACTCTCTGTTTGTTAGCATAACAGTGATGTCAGATCAGAGAGACTGATGTGGGGGAGGGGGGTGGCATTGTATGCTCCTTTGTGAGCAGTGTAAACCATGTCCAAAATGTTATCTCCTCTTGTTGCATACATGCTGGTGAAATTTTGGAAGAACAGTCTTGATGTCAGCATGATTAAAATCTCCAACGAGGATGGTGAAGCCAGCTGGGTGTGCTGTCTGTTGTTCACTGATAGCCTGGTACAGTTCAGTCAGTGCTGCTTTTCTATCGCTGTTGTTGTTGGTGGGAGGGATGTAAACTGCGACTAGCAAAAACAGTTATTTCCCTGGGCAGATAGAAAGGACGGCACTTTGTGATCTCTTTATGAGCTAGTGGTGAACAGTGTTTTCGTACCACCGTTGCATCCTGGCACCACGCATCTCAGATGTAAACACAGATCCCGCCACCTCGGGTCTTCCCTCCGTCTTTCGATGGCCCTGTCTGCGTGGTAGCATGCTAGCTGCTCTTATAGCAGTCAGAGATGTTGTCACTTAGCCATGTTTCGGTGAAAACAAGAGCATAGCAGTTCCATTCACTGATCTCAGCAGTCTTAAATGATCCATTTTAATGTCCAAAGATCGTACATTTGCCAGTGAGATAGATGGTATAGCTAGGTGAGTTGGATTAGCCTCTAGCCTAGCCTGGATGCCTCCACGTTTACCTCTCTTTCTCCTCCTTGAACACAGAAGCCAACGTCTTCTGATTGGTAGGGAGGTAGCAGGCAAGTCCCGTGTGGTAGCAGCCCTACGTAGCAGTCCTAACTCCAATAGTAGCGTGTTTGTTTCAATGTATAAAACATCGCAAATCTTGGTTTTTCCGATGTCTAAGAAAACCTGATGACTGTACTAGTGTTCCAACGTAGAGTGACGATTAAACGATTCAGACAAGTACGTTCTGGACGAATAAAAAGACGCAAAGTTGGGAGAGCGAGTGGCCGCTGCATCCATGTGCGCCGCCATCTTGGATCCATGCATTTATGCTCATTCACATCAGCTAAGTCCACTGAGCACCACTGTTAGCATCATTAGCATTGTTAGCATTATTAACATAGAAGCTAATTAACAGCAGCTAACTTCGCACACATACGCATACAAAAAATGGGTGATGTGTGTGTGTATGTGTCTGCATATGTCACATGATCATTGTCCGTTGTTACCCTAGCAACTGCTAGTTAGCTACTTAGCATTGTTAACATAGCTAGCATTATTAGCATTGGTAGCATTTTTAAAATATACAGTATATTAATTCACATCAGCGAAGTCTACTGAGTACTACTGTTTGTATAGTTAGCATTGTTAGCATAGTTAACATGCTAGTATAGTTAGCATATATGCTAATTAACATCAGCTAAGTCCACTGAGTACCAATGTTTGTATAGTTAACATTGTTAGAGTAGTTAGCATGTTAGCATTATTAACATATATACTAATTCACAGCAGCTAGGTTTACACACACACACACAGAAAAAAATGGGTGTCGCGGTGACTTTGCACTGTAAAACCATTACCATATAGAAACATTTTCAAGCCTTTTTTAGTACCAGTTATTTAAATATAAGCAAAGCATATGCCTTACTCCACATGCACTTTACATACTGTTGCTATTGGGCTAGGACATGTTCTCCATTTATTTTTCACTGTTTTACTGACAGTCTTATGGCTGTGTGTTGATGTCCCAGACCCGGAGACTCTTCAAAAATTTAACAGTAATATTCATGGCTGTGTGTTGATGTCCCAGAGCAGGAGACTTTTCACAACAGCACATACTGCTACTAGGGGTTAAAACATGTCTTCTGCTGTACCTGTACACTTGCTTTGTCTGTACTGTCTTGTCTGTCTACTGCATCTCTAGTAGCAAGAATAATGATTAGAAAATTTAGTATATTTTCTGTCACATAGTTTATGTTGTTCTATGCACTTTATAGTTTGTTCTGTCCTGTATTGTCGGTCTAATGTATGCAAGGAGCAGTGAGAAACGTAATTTCGATTCCTTTGTATGTCTCATGCATGTACAGAATTGACAATACAACTGACTTGACTTGAATAATAAACACATACCTTTAAGGTACATGACCACAAATTAACAAAATATAAAAGCAAAGCAAAAACGTTCAAGCAGTTTATCTGAAATACTAGTAGAGAGTATTGGAATCTGCATATATGTATTATTATTCTCATGGCCATATTCAGGTTATAATTCAGTTAGACCACTTTGCTACAGGAGTGCCCCAAGGTTCTGTGTTTGGGCCCCTTCTCTTTGCCATTTATACCACCTCATTAGGCCAAATCATTCGGCAACATGGCTTCTCTTACCACTGCTATGCCGATGACACCAATCTTATTGGTCATTCCCACCCTATGACTCAACCGTCTCAGCTTGAATTTCAGATTGATAGATATTAATAATCCATTACAGAAAATGACTGTGTCACAGCAGCAACAACCATGCAGCCATCACACCACACCACACCTCACATTCACTCCTAATCAATTAAATACCCACTAATAAATAAGTTTAAGAAAGAGATAATAACATAAATAAAAAGAAGACAAGACTTCAGTTACTTTTGTGCATTATAGAACCTTATAGCAGTTGGTATGAAAGACTTCCTATATCTCTCCGTCTTACACATTGGTGCAATCAGGCTCTGATTAAAAGTGCTGCGGTTGATCACTCCCAGGGCATGGAGTGGGTGTTTAAAATAGTCTAGAATTAACTCCCATTTATTCAGGATTCTAGTCTCTGTCACCTGATGAACTGATTGGAGCTTAGCCCCTACTGCTGATCCAGCCTTTCTGATCAGCTTGTCCAGTCTGTTTCTGTCGGCTGCACAGGCCCCTACCCCCCAACGACAGCAAAGAATATTGCACTGACGTAACACTTCACATACAAGAATCCTGTTTAAAATCTAAAATGCGGTTTGTTGTTAATTGATTCACTCATCAGAAATATGATATTTGAGGTAATAAAGACAAATTACGTTAATAAATCAAGTTATTTATTGGATGCTTTTGCAAAATAAGCAGTAGACAAAGCATAATTATCCACGAATGGCTGTTATGCATGTTTTATCATTTTTTTCAACAATGATCATCACACGGTGGGCAGGCAAATAAAAAAAGCACAATTAGAGAAAAGTACGATATCCAAAATTTGATCGGTTGTAGGCTACGTATTAACTACAATCATACATGTATTTCTTTAAGGACACCTAGTGAAATGAATGTCATTGTTACATGTAACATGTCCCGCAATCCAAGTTATACTGTGTGTGACGTGGAGATGGTGTTTGTGCTCACAAATGCAGTCTCACAGTGGCCTAGTTCAACCCGATGCATAATGAGACATAGCAGTGTTATATTCAGCGCAAACTGAATGTTGGAGCTGTTTACGATGGTGCAGATTATTATTGCATAAATCATTAAAGTATTTTTAACCATTCTACCATTTCTACACGTTCAAACTTCTATCCATTCAGTGATACTGCAGGGGGCAGTTATCCGCTGAAATGGTGAACGGTAAACTAAACTTCCACTTCACAGTCGATGTGACTTTGACGTTGTGCTTTATGTTTCTTTTCATTGGCTTTTGGCATGATTTCAATATATATTAATATTCATTTAGGGCGCTTCGCTGAATATTTATAAGCAATTATAGGTGTGGTTTGAAGTACGCACAGGTGGCGCAACTTTAGAGTAGGGTGTGATTTATTGTGCGTTTCGTGCGTACGCCATCTTCTGGCGTAAATCCTACGCAAAGTTTTATGAATGAGGCCCCTGGTCTGTAGTCATTATGCTGAGTGGAATGGGGCTTTTTCGGGACAGGGACCAGGCAAGATGTTTTCCACAGTCTTGGGACCTTCTCTAGACGCAAGCTCAGGTTAAACAAGTGTGTTAAGATGCCACATAGCTCTGCAGAAAAGGCCTTCAGTAACCTTGAGCTGTCATCAGGCCCAGCTGCTTTCCGTGGCCTCAATCCATCCAGCATCCTCTTGACCTGTGCAGTGTGCAATGTCACAGGTCGGTAAGGAAGGGGAGGGCTCTGTGTCGATGGTATCCCAGAGGTGTTAGAGATAGGGAAAGAGACAGGAGGAGGAGGGGAGGATGGAGAAGGCTGGAGTGGTGTGGTGCTATCAAATCTATTGAAGAAACTATTAAGATCATCGGCCAGGCCTTGTTCCCCAGCAGGAAATGCCCCACCCTTCTGTTTCATGCCTGTGATCCTTTGCATTCCAGACCATACCTGCTTTATCCAGTCCTGCTGCAGCAGTTTTTCAAGCTTCAGCCTGTATGCTTCCATCCCCTCACTTCTCTTCACCTTCAGTCTCTTAATGACCACCACACTGAACTCCCTCGGTCAGTAATATGGTCTTAAACCAGGGGTACTCAACTAGAAACCTGAAAGGTCCACTCGTAAAATTTCCAATCTTTCCAGGGTCCGGAACAGTGATGGTTTAAATATTTTGAACCGAACAACAAAAATGCAGTAGGGCCTAACCCCAAAAGGAACATTTCAACTATGCACAATGTAGTCAGGAGTCAGTGTGAAAAGTTAGTAGGCTTTCAGTGTTGTCTGTAGATTCATCCAAAGGCAATGAAATGCATTTAGCCTTTTTAACAGCAGATTTCATTTGGTCCAATAAATTAGAGGAATTCAGCAATGCAGCAATGGAATCAGCGAGGGATGTTTATTTTTTTAAATGATAGGCCTATCTTTTTGAGTTCCTTCAAACATAGCAATTACTAGCCCTACTTCATTCATACACTTCTTCATAATTTCTGCGTCAGAGAACGGTTCTTTGTGCTTGCCTAAAACCCATGCCACTCGAAGTTTCAGTTGTACGCTCATATGTTGTGTGGCTGACCTGCGTGTTGCTTGGTATGATGCTTGCGTCTGGCTTATTTTTCCGGTCCTTAACTCGGAGTTTAGTGGATTCTGTCTGCCCTTGAATTCACAATTTTCAGAATCGACCTTTCGCTTTTTGCCATCTTTTGAGTGCGCCATGATTTCTGTTTGCTAAAGAAACTTTTCGCAAATCGCTGTTTGAGGGAAAACCTGGATGTCGCAGCTACAGTTGTCATAGTGATAATATACAAACTGATGGGTACGTACGTAAATTCAATCTGCAACTCTGAAGATGGGATAACTTTCTGTAGTTCGAAAAAGATGAGCGATTTTTTTTTCTTCTGTGAATTAAATTAACCATTTCTGAAAGCTCAAAACGGACATAAACCATAAACATAAAGAGCATAGAGATAGATATTTTTCTCGGTCCAGATGCCATTGCGCATGGGTCCGGATCCGGCCCGGGGTCCGCCAGTTTGTTACCCCTGTCTTAAACTAACTGCTAGAAGTTCAATGTCCTTATTGCATATTGCTCCTTTTTGCTTCCCACTCGCTCTGGTGTCCCTGTCTGCTCGTATTGACCTGAAGCCGGTGAAACTTATTAGAGAATCGGGCGTGTTGTCCGTCAGCCATGGCTCTGTCAGGCATACTAAACTGCTCTCCCGGTACTCTTTCTAGTTCCTAACCAGGGTTTCCAGTTCCTCTCATTTGTTTGTTAGGCACCGAACATCCTCCATGGTAATGGATGGGAGGGATTGTTTAAACGTCTTCTTCCATAGACGCATGCTTCACAGATGCTTCACTGCGCAGCGAAGCAGTCTCTTTGACATCTCTCCATGGATGCAAGACCATCATCTCCAGCGGAACTGCTGGTTATCCCTGCCAAACCAACTATTCACCACAACATCTGCATCAACTCTGACTCCTTGTCTCTTGCTCCCTCAAGAGTAGCAAGAAACCTAGGAGTGGTGATTGATGACCAGTTAACCTTAAAAGATCATGTTGTTACTCCCACGCTGGTGGAATTGACCTTTCGCAAAACCCCAACCCCAAATGGCCATTGTCCAATCACAAATCCTAGCAACAGTTACTAAGTAACCAAGGTCCGTCAAGCTGCAGACCTCTGGCAAGCAAAATGGTGAAGCGATGGGCCTATGGCATTCGTAAGTCGGACAGTAGGTACCTCAAAAGTTTGGCTGGGGGAGTCTTTTTTTCCCCTTCCCAAATCTAAAGACACAACATGAGCGGTGCCTACAGTGGATCAAGCAGTGTGGAAGGCCCCACTCCCAGCTAAATGTCAAGAAAATAAACAAGCATACATACGTCTGCTCCAAGGTAAGGCAAGTCTAGTCTAACTTCATAGCGATAGCTAGCTAGTAAGACTATATGAGCAAGACGTTCATATGTACAAAACTGGATATTAAAGTTATCTGTACTATCAGCAAATATTGTATATCACTAGTATAGCATTGCTAGAACGTTAGACTAGTTGATAGACGTAGTATTATCTCACGTTTAAAGGGAAAGTAATAGCTTAAATCAGGGGTACTCAACTAGAAACTTGAAAGGTCCACTCATAAAATTCCCAATCTTTCCAGGGTCCGGAACAGTGATGGTTTAAATATTTTGAACCAAACAAAAAAATGCAGTAACCCCAAAAGGAACATTTCAACTATGCAAAATGTATTGTCAGGAGTCAGTGTGAAAAGTTAGTAGGATTTCAGTGTTGTCTGTAGATTCATCCAAAGGCAATGAAATGCATTTAGCCTTTTTAACAGCAGATTTAATTTGGTCCAATAAATTAGAGGAATTCAGTTAGTCTTGCTGCAGTGGAATCAGCGAGGGATGTTTTTTTTTAATGATGTTATCTTTTTGACTTCCTTCAAACATAGCAATTGCTAGCCTTACTTCATTCATACACTTCTTCATAATTTCTGCGTCAGAGAACGGTTCTTTGTGCTTGCCTAAAACCCATGCCACTCGAAGTGAAGGTTTCAGTTGCATGCTCATATGTTGTGTGGCTGACCTGCGTGTTGCTTGGTATGATGCTTGCGTCTGGCTTATTTTTCCGGTCCTTAACTCTGAGTTTAATGGATTCTGTCTGCCCTTGAATTCACGATTTTCAGAATCCACCTTTCGCTTTTAGCCATGTTTTGAGCGTGCCATGATTTTTGTTTGCTAAAGAAACTGTTCGCAAATCGCTGTTTAAGGGAAACCTGGACGTCGCAGCTACAGTTGTCATAGTGATAATATACAAACTGATGGGTGGGTACGTAAATTCAATCTGCAACTCTGAAGATGGGTTAACTCTCTGTAGTTCGAAAAAGATGAGCGATTTATTTTTTCTGTGAATTAAATTAACCGTTTCTGACAGCTCAAAACGGACATCAACCATAAACATAAAGAGCACAGAGATAGATTTTTTTCTCGGTCTGGATGTAATTGCGCATGGGTCCAGATCCGGACCGGGGTCCGCCAGTTCGTTACCCCTTAAATGATCAATAAAGCCATCATAACACATATTAGGCTAAAATGTCAACATATTTGGTACTGAAGTAAGGCAAAAGTAATGGAAAACAATCAAGTCATATTAATTTAACACTGTGGTAATTTTTTTTAAGTTACTGATAATATTCGAGTCGAATACATAGTCGAGTACATTTCTCAAGTAACCCTCCCAACCTTGAGTACGGGTTAACTAGGACAGTTGAAAGGATGTTGATTAACTATGTAACTTTACCAAGGCTGTAACTTGTTAGCAACTATTATATTAATGTATATATAGCCCAACAGATTGCTATAAGGTAAGGTAAAGTACTGCCAAACCCACTAATCAAATAAGCGATTACAATAAAAACAGCTGTTTTGGGGAGGTGTTGGGGGGTTGTTGGCGGAGATGTTGGGGGGTGGGTTTAGATGGGGGGGAAACCACCATGTGGTTTCTGCTAAGAAAATGTAGAGATTCTCTTTGTTATCTGCTCAGAAAATCTCTACATTTTTTTGTGTCACCTTAGTTAGTCAGGGTAACTGCATATAAATAGCAAAGATGTGGATGTGTTTGATCACTTCTAACTTCATCCCTGTTTGGACTCTATTGAAAGAACTAGGCTAAGCTAAATGCTAACAAAGTACCATCACACACAAGAGCAAATGAGTGCATGCACTGAGATGAGACAGGTATGTTAAAAGTTAAGAGACATATTTCAATACTGAACAGCAGTGGCGTGTTTCAATTAAGATTCCCAGATTTCATTACAATTTGTCCACCTCACAACCAGTCTGAGATCAATGGCAAGAGTGTATTCATACAATACATACACAATATAGAAAGCATTAAAGGAGAAATCCAGTGTGACTTGGACCTGGACTGTACTGGAAGATGTTATCGAGTACAAACATATATCCAATGATCACCTCCGTTCACCCCCAGCATTCCGCATTAAACCGTTTTTAGCCAAAGCTTTCATTAACCTTAAACTGCTAGCTATAGGGGCACAACTTAGCCTAAACAGATAAGTCACTATTTTTATACCATTAACAAGGTTCAAAGTAACTCCACACTTTTTTGGTAGACTTCTGAGGGCCCTGACATTTCAAACGAGACAATGAGAACTTCGAAAGTAAACAGGTACCTTATTAAAAAGACCGTAAATATAGACTTTACCTTCACAGAATGTTGTGACTGCCATCTTGAAATTAAATCACGATAAGTCGATTGACGAACAGATAGGACATGGGAACAGATTGAAAATTATATTCTGTAGAAGTGCTTGGATTTCAGCTGAAAATATATGGTGACTGTCTACATGAGCACTAAAGCACCAACAAATGATGAAACTTAAAAGAGTTTGACTAAAGACATTTTTAAGGTTGTAGCTCGTCAATCGACTTATCATGATTTAATTTCAAGATGGTGGCGACCAGGAAATTCTGAGAAGGTACTGTCTTTATAAACTGTCTTTTTAATAAAGTACCTGTACACTTTCAAAGTTCTCATTGTCTCGTTTTAAATATCAGGGCCCTCAGACGTCTACCAGTGAAGTGTGGAGTAACTTTGAACCTTGTTAATGGTGTAAAAACAGCGATTTAGCTGCATAGGCAAAGCTGTGCCCCTATAGCTAGCAGTGTAAGGCTAATGAAAGCTTTGGCTAAAAACAGCTTAATGCGGAATGCTGGGGGTGAACGGAGGTGGGCATTGGATATATGTTTGTACTCGGTAACATCTTCCAGTACAGTCCAGGTCCAAATCACACCGGATTTCTCCTTTCAGGCAATAATGAAATGAATAATGATGAAAAACTCATGAATACAATACAGATGTCTAACCACTGTTGTTGAGGTATGTCTTTCCCATCTTGATGTGTTGAAGCCTCTTGGTCCTTTTGCAGCCAATATTTCTCCTTCTGCTCTACATACTTCTTTTGTGTGCCGTCTTCTTCATCTTTCATTGTCACCAAACCAACATTGTTCTTCCTGCTCCTCTGTCCTGAAAGACACTCCTGCTCTATCAATTTCTTCTGGTTGCCTGCTACACACTGATTATAACCTTGTGTCTTCCTTATTTCCATCTCCTCCTGTTGCTTCTCCTCACTTGGAATTATGGGTTGATTCAAATTAGGCACATAAGCATCTGGTCTGATACTAAAGATGTCCTGGTCAGACGTTTGCATCTCCTAATGAACATAAAAATAACATCTCTTTCATATGGCCTGCAACAATTTTGTAACCTCTCTCTCACTCCGCAAGTGAAGATGCAAATTGTTGGGTTATGTACATAATCTTAGTTCTCTGAGGAGAGAATGAGGCATTTATCCCTGGGTCATTGACTTGGCCTGCTTATAATGTATTCACAATTGCACATTGCATTTTTTGTCATTCTCCTTGTTCAGAACACAATTAGTATTTTTGCTCCATATGTTGTTAAGTAAAATTCAGTAGATTAATGGTTAAGAACAAGGTGTCTTTTGTGCAGCTAAACACTTTCACTGATGAACCTCTTGACATTATCCTTGAAAAGGCTAAGGATATGTAAGGTCTGATATAGAGTGTGATAAATCATTACCACTAGTTCTAAACCACATTGCTAATTTTTATGTAACCTTTTATGTAACCTGTAGTACACTAGTAAAGTGTGTTAAGGTAACATCAAGCATAAAAACAGCAGCTGAGGACTGATGGTAAAAGCTTAGGCAGAGAACCTATATTTTATCTGTTTTATATGTGAGAAAAAAACACAACAGCATATTAGATCATTTGGTGATAAGAAAGTAAGATGTTAAAGAATTTTAAAGAACTAAAAAGTGTACTCACGGTGGATTTCCTAAATATAGATGTGAGTCTAGCAGATGAAGTTCCATACGGGCGGGGAGTTACCACAGATGTTAGTCGTGCACTTTCTGATCTTTGATAGCTTGGAATGGATGTTGATGATGCAGTCATGGTTGAATAAGTTAAATTGGGATCTTCGACTGTTCTCTCTAAACCTCTACTGGCCTGTTGTTCAACGCTAGAACTGTTGTTCAACCTTGGATCCTCCATACCACTTTCAGGCTCGTTTGGAACAGATGTAGTACCTAAATAAGGTCTGTTGCTTATGAAAATGCAGGGGTCTTGTTCTTTGGAAGTAGCGCTGCTGTACTGTTTTTGCAAGCTGACTGAGTTTTGAGAGTGTAGTGAGGAAAGCGGAATTGGTTCTGTTTCCAGTGTGCAAGAGCTGGATGAATCTCTTGTTATGAATGGGTCAGAGGGGGAGACTGGGGTGTCTTGGTCAAATACATCATTAAATGAGTCAGATGACAAGAAGCGTCTGAAACCTTTCTTGGAAGGACCCTCATGTTCCATCTTTCTGTAAGAAGATAACAAAAAAAGAATCAAGGATATACATTAAAAGTTTAATGTAAGACATTTAGAGAAATTTGACAAATAAAATTGTTAGCTCAATAGAAACCTTGACAGTAAATGTCATTAAAGTGTGAATATAAAGTTCCAGGCACTGCTCTCTTCCTTCTCACTGCTGCAAAGAAGGCTTTCTATAATGAAAAAAATCAAAACGCCACGGAAACCAGGAGACTATTCTCAACCTTCAAAACTTTACTCAACCCCCCACCACCACCTCCTGCTACCAATCTGACAGCTGATTCTTTTGCTTCTTTCTTCAACGACAAAGTAGATGCCATCAGTAGGCAGTTCTCTGAACCAACTGCAAAGGCTACAACTGGACCATATACTAGCGGCAGCACCACCGATTGCAGAAAGGGCGGTATTCAAACAGTTTACCGAATTCTTGAGCCAACAGAATCTACTCGACCACAACCAATCTGGCTTTAAGAGTGGCCACTCCACTGAAACAGCTCTACTATCTGTGGTTGAAGCCTTAAAAGAAGCCAGAGCGGAATCAAGGTCATCTGTAGTCATCCTGCTTGACCTGTCAGCTGCGTTTGATACGGTAAACCACAGTATTCTATTATCTATACTGTCAAACATGGGCATCAAGGGTGATGCATACTGCTGGTTCGAATCCTACCTCACTGGGCGACTGCTTCCTGTTAAAAGCCGAATTGATTTTAAAATACTTCTCCTAACATATAAAGCCCTTAATGGCCTTGCTCCAGCATATATTAAAGACTTACTTGTTCCCTACCACCCTTCTAGACCCATAAGGTCACAGAATGCTGGTCTCCTAGTAATTCCTAGAATATCAAAATCCACAATGGGAGGAAGAGCATTCTGCCATCGTGCGCCTGTCCTGTGGAACAAACTCGCTTCTAACATTTGTCAAGCGGACACTCTCAACACCTTTAAGTCTAGACTCAAAACTTTTCTATTTACTGACCCCTTTAGTTAGGGATGGTGTATGGTAAGCCACACCTCCTCAGGGTATTATTGGAAAGGACTGCCTCTGCTGTAAGCTCCCGTCCAGGGCTTGGTGGCCACTGACCATTTCCTTTGGTGGTGTTGGCTTGTTATACATCATACCTTAGTTATGCTGCTATAGTTTAATGCCGCCACAATCCACCCATCTGTTAACCCGTACAGTTTTCACTATTCTTTCTCCTCCTCTCTTTTCCTCTCCACTTACTTCTCTCTCTTCACTTAGCCAACATCTGTATATGGTTTCACATGCAATATAACTCAAATTTTCTGAAATCTGATGGAGACTGTTCTAACTCATCTCCTCTCTGATTTTCCATGCCATTACCACCCTGCCGTGAGTCATCACTGCCTTCCACTGCCTGCGCCTGCACCTCCTGGGTTCTCCTGGGACCTTCTTCCAACGTGATCCGGCGGCACTCCTGAATGGTCCTCAACCCACTCCACTGTCCATGCCACTGCCTCCCTGCTGAGGGTCACCCCTGCCTTCCACTGCCTGATCCTGCATCTCTGGCTTCCTGGGCGGTCTGCCTTCAGCTTCACAGATGACCCTGACATGATCGATACAGCCTCTAGCTGGCCCCTGGCTTGACTGCGCCTAATGACATGGGACTATATCCTGGGATTCTAATGGGACTCCTATATTACTTTATTTACCAAAAAGTTCTTGTAATGTGTATCTAATGGAATAATAGTGGACTACCCGCCATCTGAGAGACTGAAAACCTGCCCAAGGCAGTTGGGTTAGCCCCTTGAGCCGTTGGAACTGCCCAAGGTTTCTTCCTCTACCATAACAAGTAAAAACAAAAAAACGCTGCTAGGGAGTTTTTCCTTGCCCCTCTTGCTCATTGGGCCTCTTGTGTTAAGCGCTTTGTGACATTCCTTTTGTAAAAATGCGCTATATAAATAAAATTGAATTGAATTGAATTGAGACAGAGACAAAGACAAGAGACTGGAGACTAGAGACAGTGCTTAAAAAGGTGAATAGGAGATTACTGTTGGGGATACGATGTTGATCAGAGGGGGTATACGCGGTTACAGGTTATATATGGTTGGATTGGATAAAGGTTATGAATGGTTTCCAAATTTCTTCAAAGGCTGACATATGCTTCATTTGTTGAGTGTGGCTTCTTTCCATTGAGATGTGTTCTGATATTAGATTAATCCAGTGTGTGATGTGACATGACTTTCTTTATTTCCAGTTCTGGAGGACTACTTCCAGAACTAGACTAATTCATGTTATGTATTTCCCACCCCTTATTTCAGAGAGAGCCATCCAACCCAAAAGGGAAGCAACCCATGACTAAGACCATACCTGAAATGTATGAACAACAAAGAAAATATCAGCCAACTTCAAAGCAAGTCACAACATTGAACAGAGCAGTGGTTGAATTAATATGTTTGGACCAAATTCCAATATCTTGGAAAGAGCAGTGGCCGCCCAACTCCAACAGCATATGTCCCACCATGAGCTCTTTGAACCTCTACAATCCGGTTTCAGAGCCCACCATAGTACAGAGACTGCCCTGGTCAAAATCACAAACGACCTCCTCACTGCTGCTGACAACGGCCTCCTTACCATCCTCATCTTACTTACTGGACAATACGTCACCTTGAAAGATTCACACTCCACAATATAAAAAATCAACCATGGGGACCCCAGGGATCTGTGCTTGGCTCCCTTCTCTACCATATACATGCTCCCCCTAGGACAAATTATCCGCTCTCATGGACTCAGTTTTCATTGTTATGCTGATGACACACAACTGTACATCAGCACCAAACCCTCTGCCCAACTCCCCCAATGCCTCTTGTCCACTGCTTGCAAGATATTAAAACCTGGATGACCACCAATCTTCTCAAATTAAACAGCAGCAAAACGGAGCTCATGGTGGTGGCACCGGCGCCACTGCTCAGGAAGGTTGGGGACCTCCACCTGGATGTGGATGGTTGTTCCATCACTCCATCCCCCGAAGTCCGCAATCTGGGCATCATCCTGGATCCTACTCTATCATTTCAGTCTCACATCAAAAGAATTACCAAATCTGCTTTCTATCACCTAAGGAACATCTCCAGACTCAGGCCCTCACTCTCTGTTTCAGTAACAGAGACCCTCATTCACTCTTTCATCTCCTCCCGTCTGGACTATTGCAATGCCATCCTGTCAGGTCTGCCCAAAAAAGCCCTGGATAGACTACAATATGTCCAGAACGCTGCTGCAAGGGTTCTAACAGGCACTAGGCCCTGGCACCACATCACTCCCATACTCAAACAGCTTCACTGGCTCCCCATCAAATCCCGCATCAGCTACAAAGTCCTCCTCCTCACCTACAAATCTCTCCATGGACTGGCTCCCCACTACCTTACTGACCTTCTCCACCCCTACACCCCTCTGAGATCCCTGCGGTCCTCTTCCAAGGGCCAGCTGACCGTCCCCCACAGCAAGACCGTTGGAGACAGAGCCTTTAATGTAGCTGCCCCCACTCTCTGGAACAAGCTACCCCTTCATGTCCAATGTGCCCCCTCATTACCCCTGTTTAAAAAGTACTTCAAAGCACATCTCTTCACAGAGGCCTTTGGCCTCTAGTCCCCCCCTCCCCAACTTACATGCTTACATTACACATGCCTACATACTGTTAAGCGACCTTGGGTATTTTGAAAGGCGCTATATAAAACTAAGATATTATTATTATTATTATTATTATTAATATACACCGTGGAAAAGTCAGGCTTTAAGGAATTGGTGAAGAAATTAAATTGTAAATATGAGCTTCCTGGGAGGAATTTCTTCATGTATAAAGAAATACCCAGGCTTTACACAGAAACAAGAAAGGTAGTTACGGAGCAGCTGTCAGGACCCAACAAGTGCTTCTCCTGTCCTACTGATGGGTGGACCAGCAGGGCCTACATGACCATCACTGTGCAGATGATAACAGAGAGCTGGGATATGGATGCATGGTGCTTGGGGTGCTCTGAGATGAACAGTGACCACAATGCTGAAAACCTACTGGAAGCCCTTGATGAAACGCTGGAAGACTGAAATATGGACAAAAACAAGATGCCAGCTGTCACTACCGACAATGCATCAAACAACATAAAAGCCTTTTCTCAAAGATACACCTGGATACCATGTTTTGGACATAATCTCGATTTGGCCACTGACAAAGCACTGGCTATCAACAGGGTGTCATCCGCCTTTTCCAGGTCACCAAAGATGTCCAGGCTACTGCTTCCTCAGAAAAAGCTGCTTCATGATACACCAATACGCTGGAGCTCTGGTTATGACAGGGTAGAGAGGTTTTTGGAGCAGCAGCAGGCTGTTAGTGCTGCTCTGGCCACCGAGAGGAAGAAATGGCATCTCATGCCGAGGGACAATGACATTACCACACTTGAAACAGTGAAGGAGGTGCTTGGACCACTGCAACGGTTAACAGATGTTCTCAGTGGAGAGAAACTCCCCACAATCTCTGCAGTGTTCATCTGGGACATATCCTCTTGCCTTGCTGCATCTGAAGATGATGCCACCCTGTGTCATGAAATGAAGGAGAAAGTTCTACAGGATCTTAACAAAAGATACGCAGACAAGGACTTTGATTATTCTTAACTGTGCCATATATCTTGATCCTCGTTTCAAACCTGAGGTTAAAGAACGTCTCATCAAGGACATCAAGAAGCAGGAGACCCTGCAACACATTAAGCCTGAGGCTGAAATTGAGGTGGAGTCACCAGAGAAGCGGCCAAGAACAGACATGCAAAGTCTCCTCGCAAGCATCAAAACAATAAAAGGAAGGAGAGGTCAGGCTGCTCCCACGGATCTGGGGAAAGGATGACCAACACACAGCAAATCCAACATGAGCTTGATGTCTATGCCAGAATGACAGAGATCAGTGGAGACAACAACCCTCTTGAGGTGGAAATTAAATTCTGGGACTCTGCCTCTCCCCTCCCAATGTGCACGAAAATACTTGTGCATTTCAGCATCCAGCTGTGCCTCTGAACGGGTGTTCAGCACTGCTGGAGGAAAATGCATCCCCAGACGGGACAGATAAGATGTACAGAATTGAGCTACTGCCCAGTTCAATAAAGGAGCCTTCAATATGCCTTTACATAAGTTTTGGCCTTTAAGTTACAGTAAATACTAGTTTGACTAGACACACAAATGGAGAGAAAAGGCCAGTGGATGTTTTTTTTTTTTTCAGTTTTAATTTTTTAATAAATGTTATAAATAAAAATATTTGTTTCAGTCTAATTCTTACTTCCCCAGTAATATGTTTATCATGCACCAAACAACATTATAAGTAATTAATAAGTATTTATAGCTTGTACAAATATATTGCAGTTCATAAAAATAATCATAATAAAAAAGGCTGCGGTATCACGATAATACCTGGAACCTTGATACTTTGTCTGGTATAGTATCGTGGTTACTGATTTTGGTATCGTGACAACTCTAATAGGTAATACTACTACTACTTCTAACAATAAACCTAATAGTAATAATAATTGTTGTAGTACATGTAAATATAAAAGTCAAATGATTAGGCCTATCTGTAATTACCACAATAATCTCAAAGCCAAAGCACGCCTGTTAGGTCTCCTTGTTTAATAATAACCTTGTTTAGACCTGTGCAATAATAATAATAATAATAATAATAGCAATACGAATAATAGTAACAATAGTAGTAAGAATGATAGTAGTAATAATAATAATAATGGTAGGTTGGTAGGTTCAGACTGGTTCTTGTAGGTTATTTGGCTATCTATCTATCTAAGGGCACCCATGGAGGCGGGCTTTGGAGGTGGGCGGGTGTTCGTAGGGCATGCAGAGGCCTATGCAGGGCCTTGGAACAACCACCCAGGCTTAAAGACCCACTAAGCAACATTTTTCAGTTAATTAATCCGTTTCATTATGTTTAGGATGCTAACATGAGTCATTAGATGGCGAACGAACGGTGAAGAATGCGCCACTGTGGCCTAAACCGGTAGATACAGCATTTGCCATGTTCAACAGCAGCGGTCCGCCTCCAATAAAATGCAGTGCAATACAATGCAATACAGCGGTCTTTAGAGGGAGCTTGTGAGAGAAAAAAAAAAGAACGTTGCTTAGCTTTAAAATCACAGGGCCCCAGAGCAAAAAGTTTGAGAAACCCTGAGAAATAATACAATGATGTGGAGTCTGTCACATATGTTGTGATCTTTGAAATCCCCCCTATTTTAAATTAATCTGTCTTGCTACATACACAAGTAATGTTGTGTATGAAACCCACACATATTGAAGTCACCTCTGTCTAGTTTTCTTTTCCAAAAGTTACAAATGTTGGTACAAATGTACCAACTCTGAAACAGTTTTTTGAGCATAGGCTGTTTGAGGTGGACATTGAAACAAGGGGATTGTGGGGACTGATTTTTACTTACCCCAATGGATACTAAATAAAACTAGACTGCATTTTCTTGGCAGAAACCGCAAAGTGGACTTCCACAACCCCCCCCACCAACCAGCCCCAACCAAAACCCCGCAAAAGCCCCTCTCAACAACCCCCCAAACACCCCCCACCAACCCCCTCTGTCCACCCCTCTCAACAACCCCAGAACACCACCCAAAAAAACCCTCTCAATAACCCCCCAAATCCCCTCTCCACTCCCCAAACCGCCACCCAACACCTCCCCCCCTCTCCACACCCCTAAAAATCCCCCTGAACACCCCCCACCGACACCCCCCTCAAAACAACCCCCTGAAACCCCCAACCAACACCCTCTCAACACCCCCCCTATCAACAACCCCCAAAAAACCCTCTCATCAACCCCCCCAACACATTTCCAACAGCCCCCCCCCCCCACCCAGCCAAAATTGTGCATTTTGTTATAAAATAGGGGTAAAATAATGTCATAAGTGTGCATTAGCTGCTAGATGATTTAATATAAAAGGATGTGAAAGGATAAATAAAGCAGTCTGTGTCTTTCAGACTGACTTCACAGCAATTATTGTACAATTTGTCTAATGCCAGTTTCCATGCCCCCTTTATGAGTAGCCTTTTTCACAAAACTACCTTTCCTCTTACATTTCTGATGTTGTGGATGTCTCATTTCCTCCACCACTGGTGATCAACTCAATCTTCTCTCTTTCCTCTTTCTTCCTCATAATATCAGAATTCAAACTCTTCCGTCGATTTTTCCATTTGGTTAAATCCTGTGTACACAAATGTCAGAATAAAAAAAGAAAATTGAATTACAAGGTAACACAGACAAACAAAATTACAAGGCAACACCACAACGTTTCCATCAGTTTCCAGTCCGAGATCCAGAAAAGACACAACCGTGGCTTATTGCTGCTGGTTTGGACATCAACACACCAGCGGAGACTCTACGCAAATGGAAGATGTGTAGAGATCATTTCAGACCAGACGACTTCACAAATCGTTATATTCTGACACCGAATGCGGTGCCATCTGTCTTTCCAGCTGCACCAAGAGCCCATAGCGAAAAACAGGTTTTTAGTCTACTCGAGCTTGCTACTTTTATGTTAGTCTGGTCAATTGATCGACTTTAGCTAACGTTCCGGCTCAAACATGTAGGGTTGGTTGGACTAAACAAATCCAGCGTCCTCTTCATCGGAAAGTCCTCCAAACGCGGCCATATCTGATTCAGATGACGGGCTTTCTCTTGTATTTTACGTCTAGCAACGAAAGGTGCCGGTAAACTAGCTGCTAAGTTATATCAGTGCGCCGCTGCCTAGTTTACTACCAGGAAGTATAAGGAGCTGCTGCTGAGACATAAATCCTTAAATGCAAGGTTGATTTTATTACAAAAATTATTTTAGCAGCATAGACATTTATATTGATAGCCTGGCGTTATAATTGATTTGCCTCAGGGCTCCCAAATATTCTTCCGCCATACATAGTTCTCCTTGTTATCTGCTTAGAAAATTGCTACTTTTTATTTTGTGTCACCACAACCATCTTAAATAACTATTCGAGTATCTGCATGTAAATAGGAAAGATGTGGATTTGCTTGGTGGCTTCTAACTTCAAGGCTGTTTGGTGCACATTGAAAGAACTGGCTTAAGCTAAATGATAAGAAAGTAGTATCGCACACCAGTAAGATTTCGTGCACGCACAGAGACAAAACAGGTATGTATCAACTCTTATTTAGGGGAAGAACATATTTCAATACTGAAGTACGGTGGCGCGTTGCTTTAAATCTAAAGGTTAAATCAATATCTAAATGTTATATCGAAATCTAAATGTTACATTTATATCATTATGTTAAATCTAAATATACATCTTAAATCTAATTGTTGAATTTATATCTAAATGTTAAATTTTAAATCTAAATGTTAAATCTAAATCAAAGGTGTTAAATGCTAAATCTAAATGTGCCACTAAGTGTAAAGCTAAATATTTAGAAAATATTCAAATTCCCAGGGAAACCACTTCCACTGCAGTGGACTCACATCACACGGCACCGTCCCAACCCCAGAGCAATAGAGTAAACAGAGTGGCGACACTTCCATAGACTCTCGTTGTGAAAAATGGCAGACGAAATATGGTCTGATTTCCGGGTCATGGAGACTCCAATAGTTACAAACAAATGACGGAACACCATTAATCTCTATGGCTCGGAAGGAACAGTAACAAATAAGTTGCTAAAATAAAAGAATTTCAAATGTTTTTACACTTTTGGTCATCAGCAATCATAAGTAAAGTCTTCAATCTTGGCAGGTTTGCATTCGGTTTTTGTAAAACGCCGATGCTGGATTAATTAACATTGTCCCGAATGTGCCAAATAGTGTCCCCATTTTTTCCCCTCCTAAATAGAGCTGGGTGGTTTGACCAAAATTTCAAATCATGTTTTTTTTTTTTATCCCGAGTGGTCCCATGACGTGCTACCTCCTATTTATCTCTTAATATAGCTCTAAATTAATTTACATTTACAGTATTTTATTAATACAATGCATTCCCTCAATGCAAGATATGAAATAGATGTAAGAGAATGGGACTAAAGTGAAGGAATCACATGCCATGGTAGTTGCAGTAAAAAACGCAGAATCTTTTGTTTTTACACATTTTTCAGACAACTTCAAAATGAGCTAATGTATAAACTTAATGCGTAAATCTTCCTTCATTTACTGCATATTCAACCAAAGTAACCCTAACTAACCCTAGGTATGTCAACAATAAAAAATAACTTTAATAATTAAATGAAATATAATAATATTTAGGATGTCTTTGAAGGTGCGGGGGCATAGGGTATTTGAAGCGAAAATATACAAAAACACCCTAAAATGGAAATAAATGAATAAACCTTGAAATGTCTTGAAATACCTGTAGCAAGCATAACCTGCAGAGTTAGGCAGTTTACAGTTTACAGTGAGGGAGACTACATCAACCAACAAACACAAGAGTGACCCTTGACCCCAACCCCCTGAAGGAATCAAGGAATCAAAACAAAAGGCTATATTTATTACCTACCTAAAATGTTAATAATTTCAAAACGTTTACAAGGACCAGGCACGACTGTTTCAGAAACTGTCAATTTAATAAATTATCAGTTTAAAATACAAGGCACAAGTATCAGGCCTATATAATTTCAATGGAAAATATTATTGGGCTTGCCAAAGTTACATTAGTGGTTTACAAGACAGTTGCATTAAGGCCCAGAAGTTCGCTATGGAAAAAGGTCTGTGTTTAAAACTTGTGCTGTTTATTCACCGTTAACCGTCCTGTTGAACGTCAATCGCTGCCACTGCTTTCTTGCCTGGCAATATCAGCCGCCGAAATGGGAAATGCTACGCTAGTGGTAGGCTATTGCAGACAGCAGTGTTGCGTCTGAGGGCAGCATTCACGTGTTTATAATTTTGGTGGACGTGAACTAAACAAACTAACATTATATTAATGCCTGATGAATGATACTGTGATCACGTTCGTTTTTAAAATTTTGAACTATTAGCCTAACTGAACTAGCAGCTAGTTCATGTTGAAAGTGAACTTTCCCAACACTGAAAATTGTTCTAGTCTTGTCTTAGGCTAATGTTGACAGCCCAGGGGAAAGACATATAACTCAGACAAGAACTATCTGTCTGACTTTACTGAAACAGAAAAACTGCGTTTACATTTCTCGCAAACAAAATCGAAATCTAGAAGCTGCTTACAGGTGGATAACGTTAGCCTGGCTACATTAAATTTAATGACTGACTACTCTAGCACACATGACCGGGATCCTAATAGACGTGTTAATAATTTGACGTAACATAATTTTAAGTAACGCTGGACAAAGTAACATAACATCTGCTGTCTACCGGTAGCCTACTTGTAATAAATGTTGCTCATCAGCTGACCAACACAACAAGCAGGCGAGGCGGAGCGTAGAACCCACAACCAGACCTGAGAGTGGGCAAGGGGAAACGCTAGTGAGTATGCAAGTGGAACTGCGCTCCAGACGCAAAGACTTGGGGATCAGCGGAGAAATGTCTTGAAATACGTTCCAAGTTTAGATTTTTTTCATTGTCCCGGGATTGGGGGTGGGGTTTTGGTCGGGGGGGGGGAATAATCCATTAATAAACGTAATTGTTATTTCAGCAAAAAACTGTATTGTGGTTCTATTGTTTTATTAATGTTAATCTGCTTGGGATGGAAAGACTGCGTGGTATAATGGTTAAGCCCTTTGCCTATGGTCGAGAAGCACAGGTCCGAATCTCGCGAGATGCAGCAGTTTTTTTTTCTCTCTGCCATGCACAACATTGCTATTGTCTTTGAAAGAAAATCACAGAAATGTGTAGCCTGCTGTCAATTTTTGCTCTCATTTGGGTCGTTGTTTTGACGTTTTTTAAACACCCTTTCCATTACGCTACATATATAGGCTATTCTTTGCTTTGGTTGGGGTTCTGGTAGAATTAGGAGAGGAGGAATGACCAACTTAATGCCTCTCCCATCTGCAATTACGATATGAAAATACCGGCCTGTAGATGGCGCACACAACCAGCACTGGATTACACTGAGCAAAGGTAGGAACTGATGTAAAGATGTATTAAAGTCATTAGACCATTTGGAAACATTTAACACGGGATAAATTATTAATTTTATCAGTTAACCTAGCTAGCTAGCTTGCTAACGGCAAACGTATTTGACTGGGTTAATGTAGCTGTAGAATATTTAGATTTTCCAACACCCTCCCACCAAACCTGCCTCTCTAGGCCCCCCCCCCCCCACAAACAGCCCTCCACAACCCCCCAAACAACCCCTCAACCCAGCCATCAACCCCCTCTCTCCACCCACCCAAACCCCCCCTCAAAACCCCCTCACTACCCCCCCCAACACCGAACACACGCACACACACACACACGCATTTCTCCCATTCATTCTAATGGAGAATGTAAGCACTCCGATCGAGATCAGGCTGGACGTCTCCGAGTTGGAACGGTGTCTCTAACTCAAAAGCCCTAGGAGGAGTAGCGGCTCAAAAATCTGTCCGGAAAAAGAATAAGAATACTTGCGAAGAACAATACTGGCCCTTGGTAATAAGAAACTTGCGAAGAACAATAGAGCACAAACATAGCTTAACTACAGCCACGCTACTCAAAAATGTAGTTAAACGGGTAGTTTAGCTACTAGTAAGCTAGTGAAGCTACTGCCCAACACTGCGTCCGTGACCTAGCTATTTTTATGATTGTACAGTAATTTTGGGATACTCACGATCAATATAAGGTATTAAATGTATTTGTGCAGTGGATTGTTTTGGGAAAAAAAAAAACTTTTTAATAAGCACTGGATTGCCGTGTATGACAGAGAGCGGTAGGAAAGATCACTTAATACCCTCCGGCGGTAGCAGTAGGTACTGTTATGCGATAACCGTGCTGCTATTTATATCTAACCTCACACTTTCACACTTTCCTCACACTTTCATTAATTTAGGCAATGTTGTAGACTTCAGACTCAGAAGTTTTGCACATGCTCTGGAATGTTAAACAAATAAAATATTCAATGTAACGGAAATCTTTTTTTCTACTTTTTCACCATGCCAAAACTTTCGGCATGCCAACTTTGCGGCGAATGGGTGTAAAAACAGACAAAAACAAAAGCCCATGTTTTCTTTTTCAAAGGACTTGGGCAGGTAGTAAATGGGAAAGACTAGTGTAACATTTTCTTACATGTACAGCGAAATATTGGACGTGCTGTGGCATAAACATCAGATTAGACTGTCCAAGGCTAATTTCATAGTAGGATACCCAAGGCCTATAGCCTATGTGAAATCAAAGTCTATAAAGACGACTTGCAAATGTAACCGGGGGTAAACGTCTGCATTGTTTTTTTTTTAAAGACGATAGAAAACGGAGGCTGCACTTTAGCTTTATTCTGCAAACAAAATGCCAACTCCTCTATCCATAAAGGTATTCAAACGGAAAGTTTTATGCACTATCATAAATAAAACAAGGCACACCTGCATATAAACAACAAATGAGCCTGCTCATGCATCCCTCCAACTCCAAAACAGCCTATTAGCTAATATAGCTGGCATCTACTGAAGGGCTATAGCCTCCACATGTGGCGAAACATAAAAACAGTAGGCTACTTTAACAGAAATTTCACAAAACAACCTTTAAATAGGCCTATAATTTATAAAACGATAAAGATAATATAAATGCTAAATATATGAACCATGCCACATGGCCTGAACTGCAGGACAGGTGTGTTGGTGGGTTTTTCGAATTTTATTCTCAGGTTGAAAACTTAAATTCTGAATTTGTGATCAAATACGAATAAAGGCTGTAATTCCATTAGAAGGAGACGAGACATATGTGGCAGAGAAAGGAAATGTAGAGGGAAAACAGCTCCGATATGTGCGTCCCATAGACAGGTGCCTCCTGCTCCTGCTGCTCCTACAACCGTAGCAACCAACTTCTTTGACCTCTATGACGCAACGCAACACGACACTTTATGCAGACCGGATTTGTTCTACTTTGCCCCCATAGTAACGTATTACTATCTCGGTCAGTATCCAAGATCTTTGGTTAAACTGCTGCAGAAGCCATTATGTTAATGCACCCTTTCTCTCTCTCTGTTTCTCCCTTTCTCTCCCTCTGTCACACTCTCAATGGGGCAATGCAAGTGTGTGTGTGCATGTGTGTGGTTATGTGTGTCTGTGAGTCTGTGTGTTGCAAATCTTAAATTTTAGGCCTAGGCTTCAAAAGAATGTCCAAAATAAATGCCTTTTCTGTTTACCCTATCCATTTGTTTCAACCAAGGATTTCCCTGTTTTTCAGGTATGCCAGGTCTTCTCAGTTGCCAATAGAAAGCCCTGCAGCTTTTGCCACCGCCTACCCCTGTCAGATTACTGGTGTTTATATGTCTCTATAGTCTGTTTGCCAGCCTTGAATCTGGATGTCTCATTTGCATTTAAAACAAAACAGGCCATTTTAATGGCAAAAATGCTCAGCAGGTTTCCAAAACAAATAGGGAATTATAGTCACTAGCGACTGTGACGGGCCTTCGCATGATGCACCGCAATGCCAAGATTCCGCCACACCACAGCTTACCAAGCATCACAAATTCATCAATATAACATACTGTACATGGGGTGAATGTTTTAAAAAGCAAAGGCAAATTTCATTCTTTACCTGACTGCGGGGACTAGACATGGGAAGACAGAGCAAGAGATTTTAAAATGTATGGTTTGAGGTGGTCAAGGGGCCTCATTTATAAAACTTTGCGCATGGTTTATGCTAGAAGATGGTGTACATACGCACAAAAATATTCAGATTTATAAAACTGTGTGCACGCACATTCCACGCCGTTTTCCCTTTACGTCACATAGACTGTGAAGTGGAAGTTTAGCGTTCACCATTTCAGCGGAAAACCCTGCAACATTACTAAATAGAAATGGTGGAATGCTTAAAATTACTTTCCTGATTTATGCATTAATAATCCACATCATCGTGCACAGATCAACCATCGTGCACAGGTCCAACATTCACTCTGCACCCAACTCTGCTATGTCTCAAGAAAGTGGCGTACGCATTCTTTTGTGTGTCTGCGTCGTTTATAAATGAGGCCCCAGAACAGGGTCCTGAGTCCATATACTTAATTTGGTTACGATATGTAGAAGTGTTGACGAGATATCATTTTGACCACTAGTGGCGCTAGAGTATTTATAGTAAATAGGTTTGAAGTTTGAGTTCACCTACTGGTCAAGGCATTACTGGAATATAAACAATATAGTAAGTGTAATTGGTGAAATATGAAATTTCACCAGTGGTGGTGCTAGAGCATGGCACATAGTTCTGAGTTCATAGTTTAGTCAGAAATGGGTCCTGAATACTTATAGCAAGTTCGGTTTTAATACACCAAAGTGTTGCTGAGATATGACTTTTGACCAATGGTGGCGCTATAACATTGCCAATCCAGTGCACATACAAAAGTTGTTAATCTCACCAAGCCCTACACACCTATCAAATCTAATGTGTATAGCTAAAAGTATATGCCTACAATATGAGTTGGTGAAAATTGCTGGCATGTTCCTATTTGGCCAGGTGGTGGTACTATATTACATTAATGCATTTAGCAGACGCTTTTATCCCAAGCGACTTACAAACGAGGATAACAATTAAGCTACATGGAAGAAGCCTTAAAGAGCGTAGCGCTAGAAGGTAGTAGTGCATCAGTGGAGTCAAGTGCAGTGCAGTGAAGTTGCTAGGACAGAAGGTGCTCTCTGAGTAGCTGGCGAGGTGCCGGGATTGTCATTTGAGGATTGGAGTTGACGGGGGGTAGCATAAACATTTATGAGAGCACCTTTTTATGAGGGCAGAACTTTTAAGCATTTTCTAGGCTAGCATCAGTGATTTGATTTGATCCAGGCAGCAAGAGCCAGTAAAGCTCATTGAGCAGAGGGGTAACATGCGCCTTCTTGGGCTGATTAAAGATGAGACGCACTGCTGCATTTTGGAGCATTTGGAGTAGTTTAACAGTACAGGCTGGAAGTCCTGTTAGAGGGGCATTGCAGTAGTCAAGGCGTGAGAGGACCATAGTTTGAACTAGCAATTGGGAGGCTTGTTGGGTTAGGTATGGTCTGATCTTTCTGATATTGAACAGTGTAAAGCATCAGGCCCGGGAAGCAGAAGGCAACATGATATTTGAAGGTTAACTGGTCATCAATCATAACTGCTAAGATTCTTGCTACTCTTGAGGGAGCAAGAGACATGGAGTCAGAGTTCATGCAGATGTTGTGGTGAACCAGCAGTTCAGTTTTTGAGAGGTTTAGCTGGAGATGATGGTCTTTCATCCATGCAGATATGTCAGAGAGACAATCTGACATTCGAGTAGAGACAGACGAATTATCGGGTGGAAAAGACAGATACAACTGGGTATCATCAGCATAGCAGTGAGAAGAGAAGCGGAGTCCAACGGAGTCTCAGACAAAAAAGTTCCTCACTCTTCTCGCTTAGTTATCAGTGTTGTCCGCAAAGAAAGTTGACAGTGTCAGCAAAAATGAATGTATATCAGATTCTTGTTTAGTTTAGTTGAATTTCCAATAATTAAAATTATGTTTAAAAAGTTGTTGTCCTGAGGACCTCTTGAAATATGACTGCATATTTCTGCAGGCGCCGTAGGTGGGATGGTGAAGTGGTCTTATCATCAAACTGTCATGCAAGCGTCCCGGGTATGAGGCTCACATATTGTGAAGACTAGTCACATTCTGAAGAGAGGAAAACGGTGGCTATTATTTTTAATTTTCACCAAATAACCTATAGCTTGCATTTGCAGCATTACATGTGTGAAATTTAGCCCATTATGATTCATATCATCATGGACTGGTACAGATCAGATAAGCCTTAAATAGGTTGCCTACAATTGACATAGGCCTACTTCTGAACGTTGTGCACATTTTTTTTTTAATCTCTTCTTGCACACATTACTTGACTCAGAAAATGACCTTATGTGACAACTATCAATCAATAAACTTGGAGTACATCTTTATAAAAAAAACATGCATTTTCACAAGAGCAAAACTTTCATATTGCTTTACTTTCATCTGGGGCAGACGCATAGCCTCGAACACGGGTCACTCGAGTTGACAACTGTAACTTATCCTCCCCCACCGGCTAGTCTCCATATCTCGCATCAAATGTAAAACTTCTCAATTTGCCACGCGCCATTTTTTGAATTGGCTATCGCTAAAGTATTTCCTCAACTTGTAATAGCGCTTGTGTAGTCTTTGTATAGCTCCAAAAGGAGCTTTTGTTCATAGCTGTTGAAAAAATAAACTCTACTTTTACTGTCAATCTTCGACATGATCGCGTTTTCATTTTTTTTTCGACATTTTTCGCGATGCTAACCGGATTTAACAGTAATTAGTTGTCTTCTTTGCATCATTGCGTTCACTATTGTGAATGTTATATTTGGATTAAATATGTTGAAGGCGGGTGTCCATTGAGCGTGCACGAGTATGGGCCAAGGAGAATGAGTTTACTTCTACTGTTTGGTAAAGTTGCACGTATAGTCTACAAAAGTTGCGGAAGAACTTTAAGCTTATACCCTAGCAGCGTCAGGTGCATCAGTGCGAACGCTTCCAGGGATGATCTTGTTGGTTTTCATGGAGACATACGCGGTGTGCATGGAGGAGAGGGGCCGTGTGTGTGCGAGAGACACAGACGCGTGAGTGACAGAGAACAGGGAGAACAGCGGAAAGGGAATTCAGCTTAACGAATGCTGCGTTTTTCAATGGCGTTAAAATAAAATAAATAAATGAATAAATAAAAAAGTATAACGAAACGCAATATGTGGCGGCCGGTGTTGAATCTGTGAATGCTGAATGCCGCCTTCCCCGCCCCTTGCACAGAATGAATTCTACAATCCCGACACAGGAGAAATAAACACACAGGGCTAGTATGTTTGCAAGCAAGGTGCTGATATGTTTTCATTTTTAAAGCTAATGGCAAACAACTACAGCATTATGCCAATTCCAGACAGTTAAATGTTATTCGTTTTTTCTTTCCCTAAATGAAGTATAGTTTCCTAATAACATAATAGCAAATACATGACAACAGGACACCGAAATGTAAGAATTTAAGCCTTACCTTTATCTTCTAGGACTGTCTTTATAAGTGTCTCTGACTGAATATTACGAAAGTTTATTAGGGGTCCTTCACATGCGGCTGCACCACTCCAATAACATGCGGCTACCCGCGGATGTGCGTTACGTCAAATCGGGCGCGACCACGCAAGGATATCGGCCGATGCCGATGACTTGAAAACATGCAAATGTTGGCCCGATATATCGGCCAATATAAATTCACAAATTACCATGAACATGCGTTTGTAAGTGAAGAGTAGCTTAGCCTACGGCGCATTTCCACTATGGGGTAAAACCCCGGTGTTGGGGGGTAAAGCCTCGGGCTTGACGTCTTTCCATTATCGGGATTGGCCCAGGGCCGGGGCTAAACCGACCTCACAACGTCACACGATGTGCAACACTCTTGGCAACATGTTAATAGACAAAATAACCCGTTTTTACATTTGGGATTATCAGACGTTGTATTTGTTTGTTTGAGCATCTGTGCCAAGCAAAAACAACAGTAAATGACCCAAAATTCGTTTTCCGATTTTGGTTTCAGAGACGAAAGTCCAATGAACGCAAGGTACACGGACCACATGGACACTTTCACTGACGTTTTGACTTCAGCGGTTAATTTGTACTTCTGCGTCGGGGTCGTTTTTGGAACGTTACTCGTAGGCTACATGAAGTGTTGTTACAACCATTGTGGATGGGCTACAACGTTTATATTTTATTTCTCAAACAAAGCTTTCTTCTAAAGGTTTGAACTTTGAAAGTGACGAGACAACAGTAATATGAGAAAATGTTAATGCCTGAAGAGTGTTCAAAGTGAAAAAAAAAGAGTAAAGTGTGTTATGGGGTTTTTATAATCACTGTAAAAAAATTAAGCCGACTGCTTTGCAGATTTTGCCTATTGCAGGTTTTTTTTTTTTTTTAGAACTCCCGTGAATAATGAGGGACCACTCATTCAATCAGTCCTGTTAGGCTTATGTCTTTGCTGTAACCCAGGGGTCTCACACTTCGTACACACGAAGAAGATAAAATAATAATTTAAATATGCAAGTCAGTCATGAATGTGTTCACTATGCAAACATTGATATTGCTCTAGAATTAATTTATTAAGGTAATTTGCTGAAACAGCAGGGAAGGAGCAAGCTGTTGAAATTTAATCCATAGTGAGACCTAGCTGGACCATTACTTATCTCTTTTCCAGACTTTTTAGATTTTCACTGTGGTATCAGTTCAGTATCGAGTATCGAGGTATTTCTAGGGTTATCGTATCGAAGTCAAAATTTTGGTATTGTGACAACACTAGAATCAAGAAAAACGCCCAGATTTCTTGCATGGGGCTTAACATAAGGGGTAAAATAGTCAAGTCTAGTGGAAAGGGAACTTGGGGATTTATGGGAGCCGAAGATAATGACTTCAGTTTTGTCACTATTTGCACTATTGCAAGAAGTTGTTTGACATCCAGGACTTGATGTCGTTGAGGCAGTCAAGGAGGGTCTGGATAGACTTATTTGATTTTAGGGGGAGGTATAACTGGGAGTCATCAGCATAAAAGTGGAAGGAAATATTATGTTTTCTGATGATATTGCCTAGTGGTAGCGTGTACAGGTAGAAAAGGGTTGGCCCAGAGATGGACTCCTGGGGGACCATAGGAAACAGGGGCAGAAGAGGAGGAGAATTGTTTATATAGAGACAGAAAAGGAGATTAAATGATTTGTGAAAAACCTGCCCTACCCTGCTCTCTTAAGCTTGCCTGCTTCTTTACTCTCCATATCAGTCTCCTGTATAAGAGCAATATCAGTCTGATTTCAGGTAACTCAACCATGTAGTGTGCTGAGCAAACTACATTAAACCCACTCTCAAATAAGTAATTTGCAAATACAAAGCCTTTGACTGCTAATCTGCAAGTCCATGGTCCTTTTTTTCTTTCCCCCCTCAAATGAACACTGAGAGCAAAGAGAGAGATAATGACACAGTACTTGCCTACTGGACCTCCAAGCACCCATATTAGAATGTTATTCCTATCCAGAGGACACTATCCCATCCACCGCCTGCGTTAGAATCAAAGTCCTCTAACCCTGGGCTAATTAGTATATGTCCATGTACAGCTCCGAAAATAAAATAAAATAAAAAACGAAGTAGAGAATTAACATAGAGTCAAATCAAAATCAAACCCATGTTAGCCTCAACTTTGGTCAGCCTCGGCTGATCCCGCTTCAGACAGCAGCTCCATTGCTCTAACCACCAACACAAGAACAACTTCTTTTCTTTCAACTTCTGAAGATTAGACGACTCCATCTGGCCTTAAGCTCAATCACACAGTCTTGTTTTTAATGGATCCTGCACACTACTCCATGAATCCTGCATATTTTAGCACTACTATTTATTTTATTATTTGACACAAATCCTTGCATATAATGTTAATGGGCACACACAGAGGATTTTAAATATACACATAGGGTTTTAGCTAAACTTCGAGTTTGTGGTGCTGTGAGTTGCAACAGTAGCCCCGTTTATACTTGGGGTCAAACCTGGAGCTTGAACATAAGCCCAGCCCAGGTAGGAGTTTATACTAGACAGGGCTGGGCTAAAACAGGGCTAAACCTGGAACCCACCTCAACTGTCAGAGCCACAGCCCAAGCCCTGGTGCTTACACATCATAATCAATTGTTACTACGGTTACAGAGTTTTTTTTTATCTGCTCATGGCAGAGATGGGACTAAGGGCGTACTCACACTAGGCAGTCCGTACCATACCCGAGTGCACTTCACCTCTGAAGTCCAGTTCGTTTGACCAGTGTGAGTGCTTCGTACCCGGGTACGGTACGCTAGTACGCTTGGGAGAGGTGGACTCGGGTACGGTTCAGCTGGACTTGGCCACGGTACGCATGTAGTGTGATCGCAAGCGTACCCGAGCACGGAGAATCACTTATGAGGGAATAAACAAAATAACGTTCCATTTCATCTCCGAGAATATTTGGAGTGGACGGTTGTTATAGTAACAAAAACACGTAAAGATTCCAGAACACAGCAACTAAACCGTGCCCGGGTACGGTTCGATATGTGCAGTGTGAGTGCGGACCAAGAACTAGAGACAACCATACTCTGGCATGGTACGGGTAAACTGTACTGTACCTAGTGTGAGTACGCTCTAAGTCATTGCTTTGCGAATCACAAGTGAGTCTCAAGTCTATACCCTCAAGTCCCAATTCAAGTCCAAAGTCATTGCTTTGCAAGTCCTGCAGTTGGATTTTCAAGTCCTTTCAAAAACAGAGTAATGACATATTTACATAGATAATTTATGCTTTTAGAATCTGTATTAATTCAAACAAGTGCAATTGAAATTAAAATATGGCGCTGCACACACACATACATACATGCGAGAAATGCGCTGAACATAACTCTGAACATTGCCTGTTAGAGCTCTTTGTTGCTATAAAAAATGTCTTTTGTAAGCTTAAGGTTTTGGGGAAAGAACTTGAAGCAAGTCTTGTTAGGTCGAAATGCTCAAGTCCAAGTGAAGTCATGAGTCACTGATGTTGAAGTCCAAGTCAAGTTGCAAGTCTCTTTACAATTTTATCAAGTCAAGTCTAAAGTCATCAAATTTGTGACTCGAGCGTAACTCGAGTCCAAGTCATGCAACTCGAGTCCACATCTCTGTCTCATGGAATGTTGCGTCTTTTTAATTTTTGTCAGTTAACCACTTGGCCCACTACAGTATAAACCCATTAGGAACTCTAGCCCTGGTGCTAGTACTCTGGGCTTAAATTCCTGGGTTAAAGGCCCAAAGTATAAATGGGGCTAATATGCCCTCTAACCCACGTACAGTAAGTACAATGGCCCCCTAACCTGCTGTCCTCTTTAAACCCCACCGACTTTTTTTTCTTTCATGAACCCTGGAAGTTCCGTTGGCCCCTCAAGTGTATGTGCCCAAGATTTATTTGTCAGTAAGAGTTAGGATAAGTGAGTTAGGGAGTTTTTTCTAGCAGGGCTAGAACAATGCAGAACTTTTTTTATGAAAACATACTCACATTTTGCCACTGATCATCGCTTTCCTTCGTTTGCACATGCATCCTCCGCAGCTCCTCATATCTTGTTGTTGTATTGTAGTCCATTGCAATTTCAGTCATTGATTTACTCCTGTCCCATGAAGAGAAAAAAAATTCTAATACCAGAGTAAAAGTGTTTCACAGTTAGAATGTTTCAGCTTGAAGTAATAGACACAAAGTATACTACGATATTTAGTCAGGAAGTCGGCATTTGCATTTTTGCATTAACATTAAGTACCTTGTTACCATTTCCGACTAGAAAAAAACGTAACCCATATTTATTAAGAAGGTCCTGGCCCAAGGTATACTCAGCATAAACAGCATGTTTAGTGTACTGTTTAGCGTGTGGAAGGGCATACATGTAAGCTGGTCATGCAGCATTAGAGGAGGAAAGAGTTCTGGGTGTACATGGGGAGGGAGCTACCTGGTGAGGCAGTGTTGGGGTGGAAAGGGACTAGCTGGTGTGAGTTTGTTACTATACAATGAGTGTTGATAAGTGAATTTGTGAGAAGTCAGAATGGGATCTATGCACATGTGACCTAATTTCTCAATGGTGCAACAAAAATTCAATCCTAGATGCATCAAGTAAAAAGTTTTTGCAACTGTGAAAGTCTTTGTGTGATCAACAAGTCACATGATCTCTGGGAAGCCATATCCATATTGTGGTCTTAACCAATCAGCAATTGTCAAGGACGGGACCTGAATGAATTCGCCATGGACCAGATATTCCTGTAGGCCTAGGAATGGACGCTTTTTCACTACACTGTTTAGCACTACTCAACAAAAACAGTTTTGCTTTTCTCCTGGGAGTTGTACTTGGTACTATGTATGGATTTTTATCATACATACCGTATTTCCTGAAATAATGGCCGGGATCAATTAATAGCCGGGCCTGGTTTAATGGCCGGGGGCGTGGCCTATACGTGTATTTAAAGGCCGGGCCTGATATACAGGCCGGGCCAAAAAAATTAAGACATTTGGCAAATGCAAAGAAAACACACAATATTTATTTCCAAGGAAAAATAAACTAGCCCATCTAATATTTAAATTTAAAGCAACACACCACTGTTCTTCAATATTGAAATATGTTCCTCCCCTAACTTAGATGAGTTAGGCTACCTGTCACGTCTCAGTGGTGCAATGATACGTTGTTAGCATTTAGCATACAGTCAATGGCTTAACCCAGTTTTCAATGTAGCTACATTTTAGTTTGTGTTACCATACATCGTAGACCGCATTTAAATAGGTAAGACGTGGACTTGTTTGGTCGCTTCTAACTTCAAGGCTGGACAATATGGATATGACGGTCATTTAAAGTAAGTGAACTGTTACTGAAACTTTATGGATGTGTGGGCAAAATCGTATACCCTTTTCTCTGTACGTTTACTGCGCAACGGTATGTCACAGCGAGATGAAACGCATATCAATGGAAAGAACAGAACCGGGGCTTTCCATCGCTATATGGCACATCTATGTGCATCGATTTGTTGTTGAGAAAATAATTTATAAATGTACCTTAATTTTGTAAACGGCAAACGTTGCTATCACTGCATTAGCCTACTACCGAGTCAAATAACTCACGAACCCGGAATCGCACAGACATGGTATGCATATCAAATGAAAGTGAAAATGGTACCAAACACTCTACTACTAGATCGAAGCAACCATACTATAAATGAATAAGAAATGTTTGGAAATTAGGACTATTTCTTCCTAACTGACATTACACTTCATAATTTCAGTTGCTTCATAACTTATGAACGGCAGAACTTGCCAATCTTTACAGGATAGTCCTAAAATGTCTTAGTTGCAAAAAATGTAATCCAGGTATATTTCTGCATGGTAGGCTACCATTTATAATATTGATATTTTATCCTGCTATGTCCAATGTTGTTTTCTTTTTTTCTGTTCAAATGCATTCCTCCATCAAAAGGAGAACGCAAAACATGGATCCAGTCGTTCTAAAGCATGCTAATGTTTAGTAACCAGATCAGGCCACTTGAGTGGATGCAGAGGTGGAGATATACAGTATGTTTTGAACCCTTTATCAGTAATGATAATAATAATATAAAATCATAGCCTACATGTAGTTCACCGTAATTAAAGAGCGTGTAGGCCTATTCTACCTACCAGGTCAATAAGAAATAAAGGCCTGTCTGTAATTAAAGCCTGCCTAAAATTAAGGCCTGGGCGTTGGGTGAACTAAGTAAATAAAGGCCCCGGCCATTATTTCAGGAAATACGGTAGTATCGGCTGTACCTGGTACTAAGACTGACGTGAAAAGACGAGAAGGGTTTGACTGCAGAACTTGTTTACTCTGTGACCATGAGGCACGGACATTGTCTGCCTTTCTGCCCCTCATGGCTACAGGCTGCAAAAATGCCTAATCAGCCAACAGCCTTAGGCCCAGTTTTCCTATAACGAACACTGTTCTCTGACTGAAGTTGTTTACTTTTCTAAGTGTGTATCCCAAACCATCTATTATAAATCTTCTTATCTACGTTGCTCTTAACAATCTCTTAGGGGGCCAAATCCATGTGTCTGGCATCGATTGTTGTTATTTGCACCTTTTAGAGTTAAATTTGATTTATGACAGTTGAAGAGAAAGGGTATACAAAAAATGGTATATGACGCATACTGGTGGGTTTTTTGAGGGGTTGAAAAACTAAGAAAACGTATTTATTTATTTAAAAAAAATACAAAATGCATTAAAGTAATAAAAAATAATGTAAAACTGCAACAGAAACATGTCAGATCTTCCATGACAGTAAATAGACATGTCTAAGACAAAATATATCTTTAAAGCTCGATTAAGTGCTGAATCTGAATGCAAGAATGTACAGTGGAAGAAAGGTTGAAAATTAAGGTCCATTGAGACAATGTGATACACAACGTTCTTTCTTTCTTTCTTTCTTTATTAACTTATGTGGTTCTGGTAATAAGTAGTTCTGAGTTCTGTGTGTACGTGTGTGTGTGTGTGCGTGTGGCTGTCTGTGTGTACATTCAGGAGCATTAAACAAATGAATGTGGCATATAATAAACTCATAACCCAGTCTTTATGGCTTGACTTGTACTGGAAGACAATAGGCTTTGATTAAATTTGCTTTAATTTTTGTTGGATCAGGCTACTTAATTGTACCAGAATTCAAATTGTGTCCTTCTGCTAATTTTGTTATATTAGTTCATTATGCGTGAAGCATGCGTGGACTGGACGGTCTGGCATTCTGGCAGATGCTAGAAGAGCCGCGCAGTTTTGTGGGCCGGCGGAGCACGCAAGTTTAAACACAGCAGCCAACTGAGGTACTGGCCCACTCACGATTAAACAGATTCCAAATAGGTTGCGAACAAAACATTTAAGTAATTTTTTTTTTAATTCTACATATAAACTTGAAGTTGCTTGATAACCTGATTGGTATTTATACAATATATACCTGTATATGTGGTGTAATGTAATATTAGTTTAGGTTAACACCTGGAAAGTTCACATGCAGTTGGCAGCCAGGACACTAGGGGGAAGACTCTCCGCAGAATATATACTGTATGTAACAAGGCCAGTAAAGACGCTTCTGGAGAACTAAAGCTAATGTTGTCTTTCTTATCCTTTGAAAACACAACATGGTGTCAGAGTGGGATTGTTGAGCTGCGGACGAGATACAGCGAGCATTTTAAGGGCCCACCAGCGACGACATGAGTGTAAGAAAAAAAAAATCGGCGAAACATGCTTGATGAAGCACCACCAGTGCCCGGTGAGGGAGTTGCTAATGCTACCCCAACAGCAACGTTTACTATCAAGCCTCCGGAAGCCTTTGACTTTGCCAAACCACACGAATGGGAAAAATGGATTCGAAGGTTCGAGCGTTTCAGATTGGTAAGTAACCTAAATAACTCCTCTGAGGCAAATCAAGTGAACACGTTAGTTTACTGTATGGGGGATGAGGCCGACGACGTGCTGCGTGGATTGGCGCTTACGAATGAGCAGCGTCAGCAATATCATACAGTAAAAGCGGGATTTGATAAACATTTTGGCTCAAAGAAAAACGTGATTTATGAACAGGCTAAATTTAATAAAAGAGTGCAACAGCCTTCTGAAACAGTGGATGCATTCCTCACGTCACTGTATGCACTTGCGGAGAGCTGCGAGTATGGCGAACTACATGACAAACTTTTGAGAGACCGATTGGTGGTCGGACTCAAAGATTCATCTCTGTCTGAGAAAATGCAGCTTGACCGGGAGCTCACACTCACTAAAGCTGTTACAATGGCTAGGCAGTCGGAGGAAGTAAAGCGACAGCAGACTGATTTGAGAGGAGAGTTGAGCGCTTCTAGTAAAGTAGCCGTGGAGGCACTGCACAAAAGTAGAGGAAAGTTGCCGCATGAAAAACAAGTGAAAAATAAAACGCGGCCACAGAAAACTCATCAACAAATGGGGCAGTCTGCAGCTGAACACGTAGCATGTCACAAGTGTGGGAGATCGCCACCTCATCCGGCGGTACAGTGTCCAACAAAAACGGCCGAATGCCACAACTGTGGGAAAAGGGGACACTATGGGAGAGTGTGTAGACTTGCCAGCACAGTGATCGAGGTAGCGGAAGACACTTGGGTTTCTTGGGTGTATTATTCCATGATGAGGCGTCTTCTGGTGAAGAGCCTTGGACAGCAGAGGTAGGCTTAAGAGACAGTAAAGTTGTTTTTAAAATAGATACTGGTGCCGATGTAACAGCCATACCAGAGCATATATATAACACCATCATGTATGGAGATAAGAAGTTAAGTGGAGCCCCAAAACAACTTTATGTCCCTAGTGGTGTGAAACTGACGGTCCTGGGTGTAGCCACAGAAAGATTCGTGTATAAAGAGAGGAGCATTACCGAGAAAATCTACATAGTCCAAGATCTGCACATGGGCCTATTGAGCAGGCCAGCTTCAGTAAGACTTAAACTGGTAGCTAGAGTGGACGCTATAGACCAAGATACAGTAAGAACAACATATCCTAAGCTTTGTGATGGACTGGGGTTGGTTCAGAAGCCCTATACAATAAAACTAAAGCCAGATGCCAAACCCTTCTCTTAAAGTACCACGGCGAGTCCCACTGCCTCTCATGGGGAAGGTGAAACAGGAGTTGGAGAGAATGGAAAATCTAGGCGTCATCAAACGCATCGAGGCATGGTGGTAGCCCCTTAAAAGAATAAAGATGAAGTCAGAATTTGTGTAGACATGACACCTTTGAACCAGTCAGTGTGCAGGGAAAAGTTCCTGCTGCCATCTGTAGAACACACCCTAGGCATGCTTACAGGGGCCCAGTACTTCTCAAAGCTTGACGCAAACATGGGTTTTTGGCAGATCCCTTTGTCAAAAGACTCTGCTCTATACCACCTTTATTACGCCATTTGGGCGCTATCATTTCAACAGACTACCCTTTGGAATAAGCTCCGCTCCTGAGCACTTCCAGAATAGAAAACATCTACGTGACGTCTTTGATTGAAAACCTCCCGACCAGCGACAAATATCTAACAGAGCTCCGTGAACAGCTACAGGATGACAGCGTATGCGCACAAGTCATGCGAAACTGTGTGAACGGCTGGCCTGACAGGAACCAGTTACAAACACCACTGGCACGAGAGAGCACTCCTGAGTGTTCATAATGGCCTCCTCCTGCTAATGTTGTCTTTCTTATTCTTTGAAAACACAACAGTATACATTACAGTCATGGTGTATTTAAAGTTTTACATCAGCCTGCTTTTTTTTTGTAGGGAGTTTCTTGTTAGGATTTGTTAGGAATTGTTCATGGTTTGAAATAAAACGAATCTACTGGTATTTTGTTTTTTTATTGTTTGAGAAAATTTAAATGAAGCAATGCCTTCTGGGAATTTCAAGGCAGAATGGCGTAAATCGCGTCTGCACGCTTGTGTGATGGAAGTTGGACAAATGTTAGTGGTGGTCGTTCAGTATTGTGATTATACGTTTAACTGGTATTAGAAACATGAATAGAGCCACTAAGCAGAAGGGGGATAAATGACAGACAAGATCAAGAAAACACTGCTGTGCTGTCTGAGGGTGACAAATGCGCAAAATTGGATTCATTTTTTCAATCCACTCCAACTTAAAGGTAGGATCTACGATTTTTGGAGCATGCACTTTTTAACATGTTGCTTGAAATACTCTTCACATCCCCACTGCAACCAATTAAAGTTTTGACACAAAAATTAAAAGTTTTAGTGGCCTCTAGAACGAACAATCCAGGAAAAACACTATCCAATCATAATGAACTGACTGTTCAGTATGATTGGATTCTGACGCATCTATCAAACTGCAATCTGCTGCTCCCTCCCCCTCTGCACGTACCCTTCTTCGTGAACAAATCGTTGTACACTCAGGGGAGGTATTTGGTTTGGGGGGGCGGGATGCTTTTTTCAAATCTGTCTCAGAGGCTCAAGTGATTTTTAGAATCGTAGACCCTACCTTTAAGCTAGCGCTAACGTTAGATTAACACTAGCAGCGACCGACGACCGAGTTGCAGATAAGAGCTCCTTCGCATTTTGTTAACTGCATGACGGTAAGACAAGTGTTTTTAGTATGGAGCGGCTGGCTCTAACAATTTATTCGTCATGGTTTGTTTGTGCATTAATATGGCAATGTTTTTATGCAGTTGTTTAAAGTAAGGGATTTATCTGCACCATCATTGGGGCTATCATAAATGCTGCTCTTTTTGTGCATTGTGTCTAACATTACATCTGCCAGTTGGGCCACTTGTGGGTGCAAATGCCAGGGCCATTTTTTTTTTTATCCCAGTCCACCACTGGCGTGAAGTTAGCCATTTCTACATTTTTTTTTATTATGCAACTGCTGCACACAAAATCTATCCTTGTTGCTCTGTTAGGTTGTTATTACCTACTCCTTACTCAGTACTTCACAAGCAGTTCACAAGCAACTTTTTGGCCAGGCTAACATGCACATAAAATTAGCCTAAGTTTCATGCTGTTAGAAAGGTTATTAGATTAGATCAGAATGTATTAGCATAATATATTTGATTCTTTAAGCATTTATCATTACTGATTCTTTCAGTTATTATTATAATTGTCCATTAATTAGAAAAGTGTCCTTTTTTGTGGCAGATAGTGCAGGTGACAAGTGGCAGAGAGTGCAAGTTCAGCAGCCAGGAAAAAACTGATGGCCACTGATGATTGGTTAGGGAGTGCGGTCCCAAGCTGAGACTCTATAGGAGAAACAATTTTGAGAGTTGCTAAGGTTAGTCAAAAAGTCGCTAGATTTGTCGCTAGGCGCTTTTTTGAAAAAAAAAAAAAAAAGTCGTCAAGAGGGTCTGAAAATCGCTAAATCTAGCGACAAAGTCGTCAAGTTGGCGACTCTGTATTGGACTGCTCACCCGTTTGTGTCTTGGGTTTTTCGAGTCGTTCGTTCATCACGTGACAGCCTCAAAAGTTGAACCAATGCAGTCTGAGCAGGAAACAGTCAGAAACTATTAGTTTGTCTTAGGGCTGGGCAATTTTACCAAAAATGAAAATTAGAGTTTCAATTCGATTTTTTTTTTCAAAGCTCTTAAAACTGATTGCAGACATCAAACACGTCAGTGCAATTATACTGCTGCTCAAAAAAATAAAGGGAACACTTAAACAACACAATGTAACTCAATGTAAGTCAATCACACTTCAAAATCAAACTGTCCACTTAAGAAGCAACACTGATTGACAATCAACTGATTTTGTTGACAGCACATTCAACTATAAAGAACAAAGTATTGAATAAGAATATTTAATTCATTCAGATTTAGGATGTGTTATTTTAGTGTTCCCTTTATTTTTTTGCGCAGTGTATAAACACACTGACAAGACAGTAAAATGAAGTTCTCCCTAACCCTCGCTTATAAATTTTAAACCTTGCATTTCAACAAAATGGGCAGCATGTCTGTTGCAGTGTGTAGCGTGATAACCTCCCTTTTTATCATACGGCACGCAGTTTGTAAAAGTCTCCTTTTGGGATGGCAAAAACTAAAAATACCCCGACCGACCACCGAGCCTCATTAGTCCTTTGAAACCAGTTAACCTGTCAGATTTGTTATCCTAGGGCTAAACTAAACGTGTTATGGCAGCGTTAAACCAAGCCGTCAAAATACAATTAAAAGACAGGTCTATTTTTTGGAATGTTGATGAAGTCCGCTAACTGTTACGCCGGTGATCCACTAGCACGCAATGCGGCGCGACACAACACTGCACCCCATTCATCTCTATGGAACGCAACTAACTGCTTCCGCAAAGCATTCTGGGTAGGCGATGCGACACAATCTCTGGGTCCGGCGCGACAAAGTTGAGCAGTGCCCAACTTTATGCAAATGAAAGCGTTTATCGCGACACAAATATCCAATCAGAGCAACAACGCAGGGCGGTCCATCATGACCTACAACCACAACCAAAACTTTCCGGTTGCTATTTGATGTGTTAACGTACTTTTATGGCTTTTAATATAACTGCTTCCACTGTCATCATGACTAAATGACTGCTCAACTAGCAAACTATTTAGTAGACGTGATTGAAATTTCAAAATCGAAGTGGGAAACATTTTGATTCGTTGGTTGTGTTTACTACCTGCCCGCCCATCTACTAACGGAATGCGAAAAATACCCAAATGTTAATGAAGGAAAGAAAAACTCTAGTTATGCAAAATCAACATAGTTTTTAGTAACAAATTTGATAAATCGATTAAATCGTTTTTTGCCCAGCCCTAGTTTATCTCCCAAACGCTACTCTGCCGTGCAAAGGCAAAAGCCCTTACCATTATTATTATTGGCATTTTTTAATCAATGGACATCAGTGTCATCATGTAGAGAAATATCTTGTGCCAATTTTGTCGTTTTCTGGAAAAAATTAAATGTTGTTTTTACCGTAACTTACAAAAACAGAGGGAAAACTAAGACAGAAGGCCTTAACATTAGTTGCGTTCTTCTAGCTTTGTTCCGCTGCACTCTAGAACACTGAAATTGGAAGTTACGGTGAAGTTAGACCTTCTTTTGAAACCTGTTAGAAATCCATGGAAAACATCATCTATCAGAAGGCAATCCATTGTTTAAATCCATCACGAGTTTTTAGCAAGCCCATTTGCAATATAGCCTAAATGTGCAGGTTAGCCTCATCTATGGAAGTGCAATGTAATCAACGTCGGAAGGTTGTCATTTAGTTTTAAGTAGTTACAAGAAATGACAAAAATAGTTTAACTATGCAAGCTACCTTTTTATGAATGATCCAACCTTCTCCTAAGATTCTATTATTGATTAAACTAACAGCTCTCGAAATAGCCACAATTGTAACTGATTAGTATATAACCTACTGATATGACTTTACTGTAATGTGACCATACATTGTGGACATTTTTTTGTAAATGTCATCGTAAAAAAATAAATAGTGATCCAAATGTCCAAATGGTCAATAAGTTTAGGTGTTTTGCTTTTGTATGACCCATTATTGTTTTGCAGAAAATGCAACGGCAGAATTTCCGTTCCGTTAACGTCCGAATAAGGGTCAAAGGTCAAGTTTGGGGTTAACATCTTTTATGGAGATAAATGTATTCATCATGACAACTACTTGGCAAATTTTCAGTTTCCTAACTATCATACAATTGGCTGGACAACAGAAAAACGTTAAAGTCATTTTTCTCAGTTTCACACTCTGATGAGTAAAGGTATTTGGCCTTTGTAGGGCAGTACTGCTTTCCACTCGTTCATTTGTCACATGACCACTACCGGCTGCAGTTAGGCTGCCCTAGTCAAATGTTAACGTAAAATTCAATTTGAGGCTACATGATCATACTATGATGCTATTAATGGACAATGATTGAAGGGAATGTGTGGACAATAATTGTTAACCGATACCGATAATCTGGATGGGATATGTGGGTGTGAGGACGGCAGATGAAGAAAATTGAGGTATATTTGTTTCAAAAAGATTAGCAAATATTGAAATGATATTCACAAATATATGCATACATTTACAAATATAAAAATGAAACTTACAAATATATGTATACATTTACAAATATAAAAACGGAACTTACAAATAAGTTATCTTTTTCGTATAAATAGATGTGGATTTGTAAATATATTTTTGACATTTGAAAATAAATATGCTTGATTTGCATGTGGATGCTGCATTTGTGAATTGCTTTACAGCATTTGTGGATTGTTTTTTTTGCACTCTCTCGATGACGTAATTTTGAAACATTCCTACCGCTTACCACGATTTGCAAACAAATTCAAGATCTGCAAACGTCCATGCCACTAACGCCCTTAACAGCCAGTAGATGGCAGTGTGGTGCAGCCATCAAGTATAATTCTGTCTGGGCAGTAGACGTAGACTCAGTCTATGGTCAAACTTCGTCAACAACATGGAATGAAACGCTGAATTATCTCGATGGCTAAATTCTGGGTTCTCTCGTGTTGTGACTAGCCTACCTACTAGTGTTGCGCGGGTCAACCCATAACCCGCGGATATCCGCGGGTCGGGCGGTTACGGGTAGAAGTATTGTCGGTGCGGGTGGGTCCGGGTCGGGTCAAAAAAAGTAAAAACGCAATGAATTAGGCATATTGCATTAGAGACTTTCTTCGGCTTTTGGAAGGCTCATTGTCATGATTTCCCTCTCCTTTCAATGCTGGCAAAAGCGGTGCTTTACGTTCCTGCATCCAGCGTTTCGAGCGAGCGCCCGTTCAGTTCAGCAGGTGGCGTGCTGGAAGTGCGTCGAAATAGGCTAAACCCTGGCACAGTGGATTCTATTGCTGTCCTTCACAGTGCTTCCAAACAGATGTCATAAATAAAGTCGGCCAATATTTTCAATTTGGTGGCTTAGATTGTTGAAATGTCACGGCTTTGTTGGCTTTATGCCATGATAACGTTACAGCTTGGAACAACTTGTGTTTGCTTTGTTATGCCATGATTATGTTACAGCTTGGAACAACTTGTGTCTTGTAAGCCTACAGGAAAAATGTGTTTCATTTTTGGCAATCCTTTAATAAAAACGACAAATCAATCGTTAGTTTTTTTTTGGCGTTGTTTCATGCATAGACTAATTAATCCTTCATGAAGTTGTGTCATCATCTTTAAGGCGCAAATCGTTGTCATTTGGATACCATTGTTCCAAATTAGTACTCTCCGCTTAACTGGTAGCTAGGTTCCGCGATAGTAGACACACTGGCGTTTTTTTTTTTTTTTTTTCATCGGGTTGGGTCGGATTTGGGTCACGGTTCGACCATTTTTTTGGCGGGTTGGGCGGGGCGGTTCGGATCTCCTCATGGGTCGGGTTGGGGCGGGTTTTAAAAAAAGCCTGACCCGCGCATCACTACTACCTACAGTATGAGTGATTGAGGAGGCTTCTAAGTTCTTCTCAGTTGTGTCCGCTGACTTGAGTTGCTCTGGTGCTCTGGCAGTGGTGGAGTAACGTTAGACTTCGAGATTCTAGTGTCGCCCGACGAGGAAGTCTATTTCTTATACTAGACTTGAGTGAAAAGACGTAGCCTAGGCACATCTGCATCTAGACTGTTGCTGTAACTTGATTGAAGATGCATTCGCGCAGCTCCGACAAGTGAGCAGGTAGGCTACCAAGCAATTGAAAAGGCATAGCTTAATGTAATTGATGCAAAAATCATAGCCTACATGTACTTTAGCCAACTGTAAAGTATCTATCTATCTATCTATCTATCTATCTACCTTAATTAAAGAGCGTGGTACAATAGCAGGCTGCCTACCAGGTCAATAGAAAATAAAGTCCTGCCTGTAAAGCCTGCCTTTTGGGTAGTCTAAGTAGACCCTGGCAATAATTTCAGTGAGTTATCCTTCTGGCCATAAAGCTTTTCTCCCACAAGAATAAATAATAAAAACAATTCAAGATTGTGTACACAGTGTCTAAAGTGCAGTGTTTCAAATAGCCTAGTTTACAATAACAATCTGATTTAGTTGCCTAAATAATTGCACAGCCTAATAAAGAATAACAATTATTTAGTAGTTATTAAATTATTAAGTATCATTGGTAAGTACATGGTAAGTACAGTTACAAAAAACAACGTAAACATTGAACGTAATTTATTGCCTAAACCAGTGGCTCTCAAAGTGTGGTCCGCTGCGACTAGTGTCTGCGAGTGCGAGGGGATCAATATAAAATCAATATAAAATGTTGCTTTAGTGTTTCAGCTGGCTTATATGAACATCAGCCTATGCGTATTAGAAGGGCGAAGAGGAGTTGGGTAATTAGGTTATCCTAATAATCATAAAAAACTATACATCCATATGTGCTGTCACACATAAGAATGAACGACTTGAAAGACTAATCAGTCCGTTCCAAATCGCACACTTCAGCACTTCGAATGCTTAGTTTGAGGGCGTAGTGTGTTTCCACTTGTGTAGTAGCAAAAATAGAGTGCGCTGCAAGTACCCGGATGGTGCACTTCTAACGGTCAAAATCTGGAGTGTGCAACGATGGACACTTCTCGCACTCACTGGACGCCATTTTCACTACGTAGTGAAGAGGAGGGGCACCTCCTTTTTTCAAAACTCCGAGATGGCGTTAAAAGAGTGTTGTGACAAATGTGGTGATTGCAGCTCCACACAGATGAAAGTTTTATGTATTATGTTAAGTTGTCGCAACTGTAAAATTTAAAAAGCAGATGATATTTTGACAGGCAGCGTGATTATGCGAACTTCCGTGGTCAACGTGACTAACGTCATTTCTGGTAAGTCTGCTGAAAAGTATTCCATTTGGAACAACACTATCATGTTGAAAATTCATACACTTTTCCTGTAGTGCGCAGTGTTCATAGTGTATGAAAGGGAGTGTACTTTGAGAAGTGTGCGATTTGGAACGGACTGTATAAGCTTTTGGGGCTGTCACGTGATGAACGAACGACTCAAATGTTAAAACTCAGAGAAGAGGCTATAAGTGCAGGCATAAACTAAAGACCCAGGTAAACAATGAATTAATATTTTTTTTGTTTCTTATAACATTATAGTTTTGTCTTGTTTATAGTGTGATCAACATTTGTAAGCAGTAGATGTGTTAGGGAGGTAACAGCCTAATATTTTAATTGAGCTCAAATGAACGAAAGAACAACGTGGAGACTGCATGGGTTTGGCTAATGGGGCTGTCATGTGATGAACAAACAGCTTGAGAGATGAACGAATGACGTTGATTAGTTAGCTAGCAACAGAGTGGTAGAGTCTATGGCTCTGGCTAGCAAGTCTGACGGGCTGTCATGTGATGAACAAACGACATGAAATGCTGAAATGAGAAGACAAGAGGCGAGGTGCAGGCAACGCAGGTAAACAATAAATTAACATTTGCTGTTCCTTCCAGCATTATAGTTTTGTCTTGTTTGCAGTGTGAGCCTGTAGGCCAGTGGTCGGCAAATAGCGGCCCGTCAGTAATATCTGGCCCGCCAGATGAGGTTGATTAAAATAAAAACGAATAATATTTGCTGTCAAAAACGTCAATTCAACAGATTTCATTACACAATCGCTATCACTTCCTTAATAACCTCTGCGTCAGAAGCCTGTTGTTGTGAGAATCCATGCTGCGTTGAGGGACACATTTGTAACTTTTTGCTGCACTGTAAGTGCCTGAACCAAGATCTTGCAGCTCTGTGTATATCCAACCGTCAGCGCTTCAATTAAATTAAACTAAATTCAATTCAATTTTATTTACATAGCACATTTTTACAAAAGGCATGTCACAAAGCGCTTAACAGAAGAGGCCCAATGAGCAACAGGGGCAAGGAAAAACTCCCTAGCAGCGTTTTTTGTTTTTACTTGTTATGGTAAAGGAAGAAACCTTGGGCAGTTCCGACGGCTCAAGGGGCTAGCCCAACTGCCTAGGGCAGGTTTTCAGTCTCTCAAATGTGAGTAGTCCACTATTATTCCATTAGATACACATTACAAGAAAACTTTGGTATAAATAAAGTAATATAGGAGTCCCATTAGAATCCCAGGATTCGCCATTTTGAACATGAATGCTTCCTATTATGCATAAATGCAGCATTAATGTAGCCCATTGTGTCCCTTCCTGGCTAATGTATTTCAAGAAGGCGAATGACTATGGAGCAACGCCACCCATTCATGCCTATGTAAATTGACCATTTAGAATACTTGGAATTTATGGTGGTCGTAAATATTCATGAAAAAGCACATATTTGTGAAGGGGTAAGATTATTATTAGATTATGAACAGCTAAAAATGCCACACATTGTACCTTTAAAGCGGCACCAAGGAATTCTGAAAATTGCACCCTCCATTGATTGGAACGGACGCATCCGAAAAGGTAAGTAAATTGTAGTTTCACTTGAACTACAGATCGCTTACCGATTGGACAAACTTGTTTAGTGCCGTAGAAGCTGATAGAGGGCCGCAGAGCAAATGCAGCAAGTATCACTCACCTTGTTACAAGTTGATGGACCACCGAAACAATTTTGAAAATACTATTTTATTTTTAGTTTTGAAAAGTCTTTAGTGCCGCTTTACCATAATTACTTATTGACTGTCGTTACTATTATTATTATTATTATTATTATTATTATTATTAATAATAGTAATAATAATAATAATATAACATCATTATTATTATTGGCTAACAATAATGCACTGAAGTAGGCTATTATAGCACGTTTAAGAGGTTTGTCTCATCTGTTCAACTTGGTTGAGCAAGTAGGCTATAAGGCAGGCCTATTCAATTGGCGGCCCGTGGGCCACATGCAGCCCAGACGTGGCGCACAAGTGGCCCGGACAACGCTCCAGCAATAAAAGTTAAACACTATTCACGAGCCTCCAGAACGTAACTTGGGTCTTTAACAGAGGGTGCGTTTGTAAACTGACACTCCAAGCGCTCCGAGTAAAACTTTTCTGAGTGTGGATAGAATTGTCGTTCGTTTATTCAGGGCGTCACACTTTCGAAGTGTTTAGAGCGTGTTCAGAGCGTACACCGGCCACTCCGTCTGAAGGGAGAGAGCAGCAGAGCGTGACGTCAGTCTAAATGAAAACAGTGCTACTGCTAGACAGAGTTTTTAGGAAATAGACCAGTTCTGGATTGATTTAGGAATTAAAGCTCATAATTGGCAGGTAAAAAAACGATCAAAATCGTTCATGGTCCTTACTTGTCAAGCAACTGATTTAAACATTAACCACTATTTTAACCTGTTCTATGTGTTTATTTTCATTTTGACCTAGCAGACACCGTTTGTTTAGTCACAGAAAAATAACCTAGGCTCGTCTTTACCGAACTGTGGAGTGTTATTCCATTATCAGATTGGCAGATTAGCGCTGCACAGGTAGCCTCGCCCTCGCCAGCCCCGCCCTGGACTTTCATTTCATTTCGTCCAGAGGGTCTGGGAGCACTCCGTTGACAATCGTTCTCTCATTAGATATGTGGTTTCTGCTGAAGTTTAAACTGATTGGATCTGCCTTTATCCAATTGCTAATGCCTGGTCGTGACGTATGCAACGCGACGGCTTGTGAAGGATGATAGCTTCCCTACCATTTAGCCTCGCCACTTCCTTGGAAACTAACGGAGCTGGAAAATCAAACTTTTTCCGAACCCTGTGGGTAGTAGGGCCACAACATCTTTTCCGCAGATAAAATTAAATAAAGATTGTTCTTGTTCAGACTCCAGTTCCTGCTCCCAGACCCTCTGGACGAAATGAAATGAAAGTCCAGGGCGGGGCCGGCGAGGGCGGGGCCGGCGAGGGCGAGGCTACTGCACAGGGGCATTGTTCTCTACAATATCCTCTTCAGTGTTATGAGTTGGCTACACGCTTTATCCAGGTGCCTTTTAGATGCCCCTGCACAGTGCTGCATGATTCGCTTGAAATTCTCGCGACTGCTGTATTGTGTCAAAGAGTGCCATTATTATACTATTTTTCGACTCTAGAAGCCAACACATAAATCTATACATAAAATTCCTCAACAAGGCATGGAAGGTGGGTACATTGCTATCAACAAATTAAGTTTTTGCACTTGTCCATCTTGGAAGTTTAAGAAAGATTCTGAATGCATCATTATATGCTACCTGTAGCTTCTTCAGTTAGCTGTACTATATTTACACCATAAATGTGATGTGTACAATGGAGCGCAAAAACACATAAACATGTACATTTGTATTTACCTAGGGGATTTCTTTCAATGCATATACACACTTATCTGTTCCAAGCTTACTTTAAAAACCAAACTGCTTGACTGTGGTTTCCACATTCTCTCTAAACTGAGTTAAAATTATATTTTCTGACACTTTTGAGGCTATGCTAGCCAAAGCAATTGGTCTGTAGTTATCTATGCTGGAAATGTTCCCTGTTTTATTTTTTATCATAGGCACTAACAATACGGTCACTAAAAATACATTCAATACATTTTAATATGAATCATCTTGTTGGCAAATGGTTGGTTGGATCAAACATCACTGCATTTGGTTGAATGTAGCACATCTACCTTAACATTGTATGTCCTTCTGTTAAGATAGCGTTGCCCAAACTTCTTCTATTGTCTTCATTTCTTTCTGCACGCTTCTTTCGCAAAGGAGCTGGAACATAAGTTGATGTTTTGTCTTTGGAAGGCAGGAACTGGTTAAAGTGGGTGGTGACTCTTGGTGTGATGACTGAGCACCGCTGATAACTTGTGTCTTTATTCGCCATAATTTTGAAGTCAAAATTAGCCTGGGTCACTGCCAGCACCTGTTGAAGTAAAAACAGCAGGTCAATAGGCTAAGAATACTGAATGCATGTTTTCTCACTACAACCCACATTGGTACTATGGCCATCTTGCCCTGAAGATAAACAAACCCTGTAGAGTAGAAGGAGATTTGTTTATTTCTCAGGTGGTTAGATAAGACTTCAGTGTGGATACAGGTAACAAGAAAGTAGGCTTTTGAAGATGGAGTAACACAGTGGGTAGGGTACTCTAATTGATATCTGGTTAAAAACTTCAACTGAACGTTTTTGAGTGTGCTAGGTACAGTAACTTCGCAACCCCCATACTGTGGACTGAAACATAAATATAGATAGTGCAAGGTGCCAATCTGCTCGTTGGGAGAAATTTGCTCAAGGACACTTCAACAGGTAAGGTTAAGCACATGCCATCTATTCCATCCAGGGCTAGACTGAGACCAAAGGGACAATGTCCCTTTTTGGCCTAGTAGCCCAACATAGTTGGGGGTTGTGGCGATGTGAGAGAATGTGCCTATAAAACTTCACCTTATTGAGGGATATTAGGATGAAATGGTGCCAAACTAGTGATCACTTATATGTATATCTGTGAAAGCTGAAAATGTGACTCGGGCAGGTGCATGTTTGGCACTGATGGAGAGAACCAGAAAAGATTTCCACAATTTTGACACTTTTATACTCTGATACCATAATGGGAGATACAATTAACAACATCAAAAAATTAATTTTTTTAATGTGTGTGATGTTTTGTCTTAAAGATTTTTCTCTTTACCTGTATTAGAGTTTAACAAAAGTAATTAAAGGGATAGTTCGGTTTTTAACACATTGAGCCCCTTTCACAGGCTGTCTAAAATGCAATAAAGTGTTTGACATCGAAATGTTGACGCTTGCTTCTGTCTCGGCTATTTGGGGAATGTAGAATCGCCTCTGCCTGCCTTTAAAATGGCTAGCAATGGGCATGTGTTGTTTCTGTCCTTAAAACACTGGTTTTAAAAAAGTGCTACTCAAGGAGTGATTAGTGGCGTTTGCTGATGTTCCAAACCAAGTATCGTAGCAAAATACAGTTTCTGTCATGTTTTATTTGCCATTTTGTAAGTCCCATAGGGGTCTATTTGGTCCTTCATATAAACAAAGTGCCAAATAAAACATGATGGAAGCTTTATTTTGCTACGATACCAGTCCTTGGCGGTTGCTTTCTGGCCCTCTCTACCCCCTCATCCATCCCCCAACACACGCACACCCACCACACATTCACACACACAAGCATTTCTCCCATTCAATCCAATCGAGAACCCCCCTCAACACTCACCCAACATCCACCCACCAACCCCACCTTTCCACCCCCCCCTCAAAAAAAAAACCCTTAACACCTCCTCAAACCCCCCCCCCCCCCCAAGTCCCCAACACCTGCACACACAAGCATTTCTCCCATTCATTCCAATGGACAACCCCTTCAACCCCCCCCAGCACCCGCACACACACATTTGGCAGTTTTTGTGTCACTGTGTCATTATTTTGCCAGCAGTAATTAATTTCATTACGTTTGTTTGTTTTTCTTCTTCACTAGATTTTATTGCCATTAATTGGAGTTCAGTTGTTTATTTGGTACTTCATTTTTGTGTTTCCAGTACGCATGTAGGCTACAGGAAATAACAAATACCTATGAGTTAGGCCTGATGACAAGATCTAACTAGACTGCATTTTTTGGCAGAAACCCCAAGGTGGACTTGCATGCTTATGACTAAAGACCTTTAGTCTTCTTCAGATAAAAGTGAACTATGTACCTGATAGGCATCATAATGCAGGAGCCACTTTTTTTCAAAATTTTATGGGGCTAGTCCCTATTGAAAAAAAACTATGATTCATAAGGCAATCATATATCTTCCTTATTTAAAAAGGTCAGAATGACATTGTATGTTTCATGTGAGCCCCATATATGTTCTATGCAAAATTAGACCGATTATGGCCACTATCATACTAAAAATCACACATACAACCAGACACGTGCAGAGCACCTGCCCCTTGATGCCCAAAATGCCCTTTTGTCAATGTATTTTTGTTTGTTTGTTTGTTTGTTTTGTAAATATGTGTGTGTGAGAGCCTGTCTGTGGCCGTTCAAAAAAAAAAAAAAAACATAATGATAATTTCGGTACCCTCGCTACCCTAAATCACGTGATCCGCGTAAACGTACCCTGACCTGCCCGGAAGCTTGTCGCTGCAGCCCTGAAGACTTGAAGGAGTACGCCAGAAAGCAACCGCCAAGGACCGGTGAGTTAGCCTGGCTTGCGTGACAAAGCTCATGTGAGCTTAGTCTGGCTATCCTACATTACTAAACGTCTCCTGGGAGGCGGGCTTAACCTGCGTCTTTCAGATGCCTCTGTACTACTTGACGAATCTACAACCAATCAGACCACTCATTCCGATGACGTATGCGTAAGCACGTTTCTCATTGGTGCCCACAGATTTGGGAAAAATAATTCTTCTAAAACGGCTGCCTGGCCAGACTGACTTGCTCGCGAAATTGAATGTAGTGTCACAGGAAGTATGGGTGGGCCCAGGCTACCGGTGAGTAGGTTCTGCAGTGGTATTTGTGCGATGTGCACATTTTTGTATTGTTGTAAGATGACAGACAGTGCCGTGAGAATACTGTGT